>CADDIJ020003022.1:259645-385706 GCA_902809745.2 Tetradesmus lagerheimii
GCCTCAAGAAACCGCAGCTCTCACCTGGCTTGCCCTGCCACACCACCTGGCAGCATTCTGCAGCAGCATCTACCAAAATGACAACCCCTTGAAGCTCCTGCTAACTCATTTCTCTTGCCAACAAAACTGTAAACAATGGTCACAACCAGCAAAACAGGGGCCTCAAGAAACCGCAGCTCTCACCTGGCTTGCCCTGCCACACCACCTGGCAGCATTCTGCAGCAGCATCTACCAAAATGACAACCCCTTGAAGCTCCTGCTAACTCATTTCTCTTGCCAACAAAACTGTAAACAATGGTCACAACCAGCAAAACAGGGGCCTCAAGAAACCGCAGCTCTCACCTGGCTTGCCCTGCCACACCACCTGGCAGCATTCTGCAGCAGCATCTACCAAAATGACAACCCCTTGAAGCTCCTGCTAACTCATTTCTCTTGCCAACAAAATTGTAAACAATGGTCACAACCAGCAAAACAGGAGCCTCAAGAAACCGCGGCTCTCACCTGGCTTGCCCTGCCACACTACCTGGCAGCACTCTGCGATCTCGCTGTTGCTAGTCAAGCCCCATCAACACCTCTATCATGTCCATGTCAGCATTGCCATTCAGCCCAGGCACAACCAAAATCCATGTTTTGTTGCACTACTGGAAGCAGCTGAAGCCAAGTGTAGCGCAGGCATGCACAAAAAAACTGCACGCAACAAGCAGCCTAAACCACTCTGGTCTACCTTGCCCTGCCACACCACCTGGCAGCACTCTGCAGCAGCATCTTCCACAGCGCGCCAATTCCTTCTCATGCAGCAGCATGAGCCAAAACGCCAACAAACGTTCAAAGCGAGACCGGAGTAATTCCTGAGATCGGCAAAACAGGGGCCTCAAGAAACCCAAACAGCTCTCACCTGGCTTGCCCTGCCACACCACCTGGCAGCACTCTGCGATCTCGCTGTTGCTAGTCAAGCCCATCAGCACCTCAATCATGTCCATGTCAGCATTGCCATTCAGCAGCAGCATCTGCCCCCTGCACCATTCTGCAAATGCAGGCGACAGCTGCAGACCCCCCGGTAGCATACCCATGCTGCTATCCCCACCACTGCCATCTGTGAACCCCATACTGCTGCTGCCGTTGCTGGCAGCAGCAGCAGCAGGCCGACGGCTAGGTGCTGCTGCTGCTGCTGCTGCAGAGTCACTGGCATATACGGCACCAGGTACTGAAGACTTTACAGCAGCGGACCTGCCGCCGGCTGCTACTACTGATGCTGCACTGCGCTGCTGCGGCTGCTGAGGGGTAGAGCCAGGAGGGGGTGCTTTGATCGCTCCGCTAGTTGCTGCTCGAGCCCACGGGCCTGCAACAACAGGTGGTGCAATCGCCTGCGGTGCAGCAGCCCGCGGCTGCGCAGCAGCAGCAGCATTTGCCAGTGCTGCCCGCGGCAGCGGCACCGGCTGCTGCTGCTGCTGCTGGGGCGGCGGCGGCGGCACCCTGCTGCTGCTGCTGTTGCCGGTGTAGTCCCAGAAGAGACCGCTGTCATCTGCTGCGTGCTGCTGCTGCTGCTGGCTTGCTGCTGCTGCTGCTGCTGCGTTGTTACGCTGCCGCAGAGCTGCGATGAGGTCCTCTAGTCCCTCCTCCTGCACCTGGCCACCTTCCAGATCTGCCAAGGTTTCTTCGCGGTCGATCTCCTCCTGCTGCAAATGCGGCACAGCAGCAAACAGAAAGCCCATGTCAGAACGTCTGCCAGCCGCAGGAGCTGGATACCCTGCAGTGAACACAAAAGAGCAGCAGCAGCAGCAGCAGCAGCAGCAGCGATAAGGTCCTGCAGGCCCTCCTCCTGCACTTGGCCACCTTCCAGATCTGCCAAGGTTTCTTCGCGGTCGATCTCCTCCTGCTGCAAATACGGTGCAGCATTGCAAAAGGATGACCAGTGTCAGACATTGCACGTTGAGCATTGTTTGTTGCCAAAAAGATCAAAGAAGGTGTCTGCCTGCAGCAAGTGAATGTCCTGCAGCGAATACAACAGAGCAGCAGCAAACGTTTCGTCGCACTTGATCCCCTTTTGCTGCACACACAGCACAGCGCAAACCACAACACAACAGTGAGCAGCACACACACCACACACAGCAATCACATCATACTTTTAGAACGCATGCATGAAAAACGAGTGCAGCAGGCATGCCATACACCTGCAAGGTGTGGTTACTCTCCATCTAAGAAGTTCGAACAAACAAACATTGAGAATCAACCGATTGACACACCTGCATGATGTGGTTGAGTGACACGGCTGGCCGCTGCACAGCACCGAGGAAAGGACACGCACCACACGTGCAGCTGCAGAACCACAGCAAAGAGGACAAGGTTCGCGCACACCGGCATGATGGGTACTATTGTCATACACGGACAATTGTCATACACGGACGATTGTCATACACGGACAATTGTCACACACGGACAAAAACCAACAACAGATTAAACTTCATGCCACTGTAATCACACCAACAACTATAAATTGCGTCCTAGAGACTGCGGCACACCTGCATGATGTGGTTGAGTGACACCGCTGGCTGCTGCACCGCTGCTGCCCCCCACGGCCCTGCTGCTGCTGACTACGCACCACACACATGCAGCACTCGCAACACACACTTCGCAACGCACACTTAAAACCAGAATCCAGCACGCCTGTCACACGCACTGCGCATGCAAGATTCGAAACACATTTCCTGACGCCTACAAAAGAGAAACCAAGCGCCACACACACCTGCATGATGTGGTTCAGCAACACTGCCGGCCGCTGCACCGCTGCCGTCCTCCACGGCCCTGCTATTGCTGCTGCTGGCTACGCACCACACAGCTGCAGCAATCGCAACCCATTTACCAACACACACCAACAAGCAGCGCAGCATACCTGCCACATGCACCACACATGCAAACAACAAAACACATTTCTTGAACCTTGCATGAAAACAGAGCGGCACACACACCTGCATAATGTGGTTGAGCGACACTGCCGGCCGCTGCACTGCACTAACAAAAGCGCACGCACCCCACATGCAGCTACAGAACCGCAACAAAGAGGACACAGTCCGCGCTGCGCACACACCTGCATGATGTGGTTGAGTGACACTGCCGGCCGCTGCACCGCTGCCGACCCCCACGGCCCTGCTGCTGCTGACTACGCACCACCCAGATCCAGCGATCTGATCCAGCAATCTGAACACAATTTGAACACATTTCCCACCAAGCAGCGCAGCACGCCCGCCACATGCACCACACATGCAAACAACAGCACACATTCTTTGCAACATACATAAAAGAAATGGGCGCCACACCCACCTGCATGATGTGGTTGAGTGACACTGCCGCCCGCTGCACTGCTGCCGACCCCCACGGCCCCGCTGCTGGTGCTGCTGTGCTGGACGCGTTGCTGGCGCTCCGGCCGCCCAGCCTTGCCGCGAGGATCTCCCTGCGATCAGGCGCAATCAACACAACACGCAGAAACAATATGTTGACTAACTACTCTTTAGTGGCGGCGCTGCTGTGCTGGACGCGTTGCTGGCGCTGCGCCCGCCCAGCCTTGCTGCGAGAATCTCCCTGCAGGCAGACATATCCCACAAAAAGCACAGCAGGCAGAAACGATACGTCACAAAAAGAGAAACAGAAAGGGATGTTTTGTTTGTGAGAGCATGAAGGCGGATGCGTTGCTGGCGCTGCGGCCACCCAGCCGTGCTGCAAGGATCTCCCTGCAATCATATAAAAATCAGCACAGCAGGCAGAAACAGTACGTCACAACATTGCAGAGCATATCGTGTTGTGTTTGTGAGAGCATGAAGGTGGATGCGTTGCTGGCGCTGCGCCCACCCAGCCTTGCTGCGAGAATCTCCCTGCGTTAGGAAAAAAACAGGAAGAGATACAACGATGATTCAGAACACGCAGGATGCGTAGACACACATGATGACTGCAGCGTGTTCTTTCTTTGGGAAGAAGCGTGTTGGGGCAGCAATGTGTTGTGTTTGTGGGAGGATAGGTGCCAAGGTGGACGCGTTGCTGGCACTGCGCCCACCCAGCCGTGCTGCGAGGATCTCCCTGCAACCAGAAAGAAACGGGCAGAGATACAACACCGATGGATAAACTACACATGATGAGTACAGCTGCGCTGCATCCTTATACAAGGATGCTCTACACGGCTGCATCTGATGGTCATTGTCAATTTGAATCCCGACCTTTGTTGGAACACTTTTCAAACTCACCCCAGGGTGGCCTTCTTGACTGGTGCTGGCAGGTCATCGCTTGCGACAGGCATAAGCGGCGGCTCAGCTGCTGCTGCTGCTGCCGGTGCTGCTGCTGGGCCCCATCCAGGGGGTATCCCACCAGCAGCAGCAGCAGCACCAGCAGATCCAGGCCTACCCCACGCCCCTGCACCCCCTGCTACTGCAGGAATAGGTGCTACTGCTGCTGCTGCTGCTGCTGCTGGTGCTGCTGCCGCCTCTTGCCGTGCTGCTTCCTCTGCTGCTCGTGCCTGCTCCTCTTCTAAGATCTCACGCAGAGATTTGGCAGGTGGTGCTGCTGCTGCTGGTGCTGCTGCTGCTGCCCAGGGAGCCGGCTTTGGCGGCTCCGCCTTTGCTGCTGCTGCTTGAGGGAGCAACGGCATAACAACAGGCCCGGAAGGAGCAGGCCGTTCATCTGGCTGCTGCTGCTGCTGCTGCTCGATCGGCTGCTGCTGCTGCTGCTGCCAGGCAGACTCATGCTGCTGCTGCTGCCGCGTGTGCTGCTGCTGCTGCCGCTCCTGCTGCTTTGCGGCCTTGGTGGGGACTGTCTCCCAGGCACCTGCCGTGGGATCTGCTGCTGCTGCGTTTGGCGCCTGCTGCTGCTGCTGCTGCTTGGGTGCCGTCTCTGCTGCTGGGCGCCTGTTGAACAGCAGATCGAGCATCTTGCTGCCAGTGCTGCATGGTGCTGCTGCTGCTGCTGCAGGAGGTGCAGCAGCTGGCATTGCTGCTGGAGCCGGTTGCTCCAGAGGGGTACCAAACAGCGTCCGCTGCTGCTGCTGCTGCTGCTGGGGTGCACCTGGTGCGCCAAATGCACCAGGGCCAGCAAACAGCTGCTGCTGGTGGTGTGCAGCAGCAGCAGCAGCAGGGCCCACCAGGCCTGCTGACGTGGGTGGCGTGCCCACCAGCTGCTGCTGACCTGGCATGACACCTGGCACATGCTGCACATACCCTGCTGCTGCTGCTGCTGGGGCACCCCAGCCTGCTGCTGCTGCTGCAGGTGCTGCTGCCTGCTGTGCAGGGGGTACCCCTGACAAGCCAATGCCAGGCAGCGGTGCCCCAAACTGCTGCTGCTGCTGCTGCTGTGGATGCAGACCTGCATGGTACGCGTGCTGCTGCTGCTGCTGCTGATCTTGCTGCTGCTGCTGTGGGTCCTGCTGGTGCTGCTGCTGCAGCCATGCATTGACACCACTAGATCCATACGCCGCCTCCCTAAACCTCGGCAGGTGCAAATCAACCGGCGCACTGCCCAGATCAGACAGCCCAACCACCGGCCCACCTGCTGCTGCCGCCGCCGCCGCTGCTGCCGCCGCCGCCGCCGCTGCTGCTGCTGCCGCCGCACCCTGCTGCTGCTGCTGCTGCTCAAGCGCCACCTTATAGGTTTCAGTCAGTGCCCAAACCCTCACCATGTGCTCTAGGCTTGTCCACACCCCCTCTTGCCCGGGTAGCGCAGATCGCAGCGGCAGCTCAGGCGGGAAATAACACGCTTCGAACCAATCCAAAATATCCGCCTTTTTGAACACGCCCTGCTCAAGGCCATGTGGGTCCCGGTACACCCACTGGTCTGCTTCAATTGCAGCAGGAGGCATACCTGGGGGCAGCTCTGGCAGCGGCGGCAGCACCACTGGGGGTGGTGCTGCGACCGGTGCTGCTGCTGCTGCTGGTGCTGCTGCTGGTGCGTCTTTTTCAGCAGGCGGCTGCTGCGGCGGCTGCGCCGCACTCTCAGCAGCAGCAGCAGCAGCAGCTTCGCCTGGCGGCCGCACTGGCTCTGTGGCCCATGCTGGCAGCGCTTCTGTGCTATTCTCCCCCTCCTCATGCACCTATAGTAGCAGCACAAGAAACCCATGCGTGTGTGGCAATGTCGAGGAAAAGAGATTTGTAAACCAACAGGCTCTGTGGCCCATGCTGGCAGCGCTTCTGAGGCGCTGCCGTCCCGCTCCCGCTCCTCATGCACCAGCACTTCTATGCTCAGCCCCCGCGGCAGTGGCAGCTCCTCCATTTTGAGCAGCTCTATGCTCAACCCCCCAAAAATGGACGGTACAGGCCTTGGGACAGCAAACAATCGTGAACGTAGCCTTGTATAACTTTACAGAAAAACAATCAAACGGAACCCAGAATATATGTTTCAAACAAGTCCTGCTACGCACCTCTTCGTCTGCCGCTTTCTTATACAAGTGCTCCAGCACCTCTATGCTCAGGCCCCGCGGCAGGGGCAGCTCCTCCATTTTCAGCTTGAACATCATCATGTCTTTCAGATCCTCCAGGTGCTGCTTCGAGTACTGGATCGCCTTCCGCCGCTCGTTATAACGCTCATTATTACAGTCCCGGCTGGCGTTATAACGGTCACCACGTGGGTCTGATGACAGCGAGCCGAGGGCCCTGCCGTAGCTGCCGCTGCTGCTGCCGAGGGGGCCGTCCATGTCTTTGCTTGGCCAGCTGTCGAATGAGGATGCGCCAGGTGCAAGTGCAGCACCTGCAGAAGCGGCATATCCAAAGGCAGGGTGAAGAGACAAGAGAGGCAAGAGAACCATCCACAAGCGTAAGCATCGCGCAGGTTTGGAAAGGGGTGGGGCCGTCCATGTCTTTGCTGGGCCAACTGTCAAGTGAGGAGGCACCGGGCGCGAGCGCAGCACCTACAGCAGCAGCAGCAGCAGCGACAGCCGCAGATGATGCAGGACGAAGATTGCAGAAGTTGGACATCAAATCAACGTAAGCACTGGACAGGGTAGAACGGGGGCGGGGGACACACAGCCAGGCCATAGCTGCCAGTCCATAGCTGCTGCTGCTGCTGTTTCGGCGCCTTCAGAGTCTTTACCCAGCCAGCAACTGAGGAGGCACCAAGAGAAGATAAAGCAGGGCAGCAAGTTCACGACAAGCACAGAATGCACTGCACTGTGTGCTGCCGAGCTGTACAGCGCTGTTGATGATGTTCAGCGTGAAGATGAACATGATCCAAAGCGCTGCACAGCTTGGCAGGGCACAGCGCAGTGCACCAGGTGTCCTGATGTGTGGGAAGTTGCACAGGTAAACTTCCTTGTACAGACCGTTGCTGGCATCGCTACAAACACCCCTCGCAACGGGCCGATCAACGCCGCCCGCATCAGAAGAACCAGCCTGTCCCTGTCCCGCACGTCAACGCTTCTCCTGCTGAGAGTTCAAAGTCCTAGTGTGCCCAGAGCTCCTGAAGCAACAACTGCTTGCAGGAAACACCACGGTTTGCGGGAAACAGCGCGGCTTGCAGGAAGCACCGCCTCATCCCAAGCACCAGCCTGTCCCTGTCCCGCTCGTCAACGCTGCTCCTGCTGGGCCCAACGTCCTAGTGTGCCCAGAGCTCCTGAAGCAACAACTGCTTGCACGAAACACCATTGTTTGCAGGAAACAGCACGGCTTGCAGGAAGCACCGCCTCACCTGCGCCCCTTGGGCACCCGCCTGTGCCTGTCCTGTT
Source organism: Tetradesmus lagerheimii (assembly GCA_902809745.2). Lineage (NCBI taxonomy): Eukaryota > Viridiplantae > Chlorophyta > Chlorophyceae > Sphaeropleales > Scenedesmaceae > Tetradesmus > Tetradesmus lagerheimii. The sequence continues at coordinate 267,339 of CADDIJ020003022.1, forward strand.
CCGCTCGCTGCTCCTGCTGGGACCAATGTCCTAGTTTGCCCCGAGCCCCTGAAGCTACAACTGCTTGCAGGAGACGCAACTTGCAGGAAACACCGCAGCTTGCAGGAACCACGCCTCACCTGCGCCCCTGCCGCGGCCGTAGCCAAAGCCGCGCCCCTTGGGCACCAGCCTGTCCCTGTCCCGCTCGTCAACGCTGCTCCTGCTGGGCCCAAAGTCCTCGCTGCCACGCGCCCCCAGGCCCCCAAGCCGCTCGGGGCGCTCCCCGTAGCGGTCCTCGCCGATGCTGCTGCGCGCGCCTGCTTGCAGGAAGTTTGCAGGGAAGGCGGGGGTTTGCAGGACAAGTGAATGCTTGCAGGACCAAGGTGGGGATGACATACACGCCTCCTGCGGGAGCTGGCGAAACATAACAGCTGGCGCGTATGACAAGGCAGCTTTGAGACGCTGCAATGAGTGACGGGGCATGACGAGCAACAGCACAAGTGAAGCGCGATCACAAGCAACAGCGTGCAGCGGCAGCCGTATCAATTACTCGTTGTGTTCTACATTCTGCAGCAATGCATGCCGCTTGCCACTTGATTGCAGGCTGCCTGTTGAACACCACCACAGCAACACATGCAGCTACGCTGCTGCCCTGTGCAGATAAACTGGTGATAAACTGCTGATCATCGTCATTACATAAATTATGGCACTTTCGGTTACCATAAGCTACAATACGCATGCAAGCATATGTTGATGGTCACCTGGTGCCCGCCAGCGGTCTATGCGCGACTGGCTGGAAGGCTCCTGCAAGTCCAGCCGGTCGCCCCCTGCAGCAAAAGATGACACAGCACAGCAGAAATAACATGATTCATATGCAGCAGCAGCTGTCGCACAGAGAAAAGCGACAGCACACATGGATGTGCTGCAGGAGCAGTGGCGCGACTGAAACAACTTGACAGACCGTCCTGGAGGCAGCAGCTGTCGCTGTTTGTCGTAACCCAACCATTGGCACAGGAACTGCAATTGCATGAATCACAATGAACTTGATGAAGCTCGGCAGCAGCACTGCCAGCTGCAAGCCTGCTGCAAACCATATAAGGCCTATGTGCGCTCTTGCTGCTTGCTGCTGTCGGTACTGCTGCTGCTTGCTGCTCAGCACAGCATCTGCAGCTGCAATGCCTGGTACGCCAAGCTCTGCTGAAGCTTTACTCACTGGGGCCGCCCCACTTGTCTGCCTTATCATCATTACGCCAGCGATCACGAGGAGCAGGGTCCCGCAGGCTGCTGACCCCCTGCTCCCACCGGTCTGCAGCACAGAACACACCAGGTACAGCAGAACTGAGTCAACTGCCAAGCACAAAACGTACTTATGATGAATATTTCAGCGTTGAATCATGCTGCAACTCACCCTGCACGAAGGGCTCGCGGGCTTGGCTGGCACCACCTCCCCACTCGTTGGCCTTCCACCTGCGACAGCATGGATCGTCAAGACCAGACCCGAGTAAATACGCAACCACTACAGCACCGGTTCACACCTGCCAGGCTCGCGCTGGGGCCTGGGAACAAGCCTCTCCCTGTCACGCTCATCCTCGCCCCAGCGAGGGCGTTCAAACGGAGGATCATGGCTCCATTTGCTGTCAGCGTCCTTCTCCCGCTCCGTTGACCAGCGCTCAGACACCCAAAGCTTCTCCTGACGCCGGGCTGCTGCTGTAGGCGAGGCCTGTGACTGCTGCTGCTTGTCCTGGCTCGCGCCAGCTGCCGCTGCCAGGCCCTGCTTCTGCTGCAGCCACTGCGGCGTGAAGCTGCCCGGAATCTCCGTGCTCCCCTGCCGAAGCATCGCTGACGATGCTTGCAGACTGGAAGGTACTCGAGATCGCTGCTCAGGAAGCGGAAGGGCGCTCAAGGGTGCTCAAAACGACTACTTTGAATGCAAATTGCATCTAGGGGTGCTGGATCGTGCAGACATGCAGCAATTCCGAGCTGTGAACAAAAGTAACATGGCAGTTGTGGGGGTTGATGTTTCGGGAGTTTGCTGTTGTTGCAGTCCGGTGTCGTGCTCTGCAGCACGACTCTCACCTGCCTTCATCGTGTGCAAGCGCGATAATGTTCTGCAGTGGCAGAAGTATAGCACTCAGGAGTCCCTGCAACTGCTGGTGGCGCAGCACCTTGGACAGCCAAGATGCGTGCAACCAACCCAACTGAAGCTGCTGCCGCCGTGCAGCATCTGACAGCAACTGCACCACACCCTGCAATGAACTCTTGTTCCCTCCTGAAAATGAATCTGTTACAAACACACCATGCCGCAAAGGGCTCACACAAGGGACGTTGGGTATGGTACTGCTGCAGTCCGCCACCTCACTGACACTTCGCATTGCAGCGCCTCCGCATTGAATGCAATGGGACAGCCGCTGAGAGTCTGTCTATAAATCAGTCTGAGAGTCGTGTCGCTTGCAATGATCCATGATCTATTACGGTGTGCATACCAGCAAACGACGCTGAGGCAGCCTGGCAGAATGCAGCATCAGAGCAGTCACTGCCGGGGCCTGGCAGGCACAATACCCCGAGCATTGAATCAGCTCAACATGGCAGCCATGATCTACGCCTTGATACCTCATACATGCACAATATGTTGCAGCAAGTCAGCGAGAACATTTAGTACAAAATGCAGCAGCCAAGCAAGGCATGCGATGCCCACTTCCCTACATCATCATCATCATGTTGCCCATTCAAGCCATAGCATCAACGCGCTACACAACGTAACGCCCTACATACCAACCCACACATGCACAATGGGTGCACGATGCAATACAGGTATGTTACAAAAGGCAGGAGCCAAGGTTGGGTTCCCAAGTTAGACAGAGTGTCCTTTCCTGCACAGGCACAACCCGCAACTAGTTGCACAGTACTATGCAGCATTCCTGGATAAGAGTGCCGCGTTTGCTGCATGTGCTGTGCAGATGGCACTGCCAGCTGCTCTTACTGCTGCTGCTGCTGCTGGTAGGACACATTTGGCACTTAGCGGATGCCCACTGTCAGCACAATGAGGAAGATGACCGCTGCCACGAATCAACTGAGCAACTTCCAAACTGCAGATAGGCATCATCACCAAGTCACAAATCAAGACATAGCAGTAATGCCATCGACTCCGCATCCCACCGGAGCCCGAAGAGGAGGGAACACTGCTGCACTCCACTGCTCCAGTCACGATAGCCAGTGTCGTCTACTGCTGCTGCTGCTGCTGCTGGTGTGACACACTTGGTTTAGCAGATGCCCACTGTCAGCAGCATGATGAGGAAGATGACTGCCGCCACTGCATGACCCTAAGATAGTGCCACTGTCACAGCCAGTGTCGTCTACTGCTGCTGCTGCTGCTGCTGGTAGGTTTAGCGGATGCCGACTGACAGCAGCACGATGAGGAAGATGACGGCCGCAACGATGCAACTGTGCAAACTGTCAAACGGGGGATAGGCATCATCATCATGTCACCTATCGAGATATATAGCCATCGATGCCATGAACTCCGCGCGCCACAGGAACATGTACAGGAGGGAGCACTGCTGCACTCCACTGCTCCAGTTGGCGATAGTCTGCTGCTGCTGCTGCTGCTGTCGTCACTGCTGCTGCTGCTGCTGTCGTCACCGCTGCTGCTGCTGCTGGTAGGTTTAGCGGATGCCCACAGTCAGCAGCACGATGAGGAAGATGACTGCCGCCACGATGCCGCCCATGATGAACCACATGCGCACGTTCTGCAGCAGCAGCAGCAATGCAGACAGACGTCAGCATATGAACGTTGTCAGGAAACCAATTCTTCACTCCACATCATGCGAAGGCCTCCGCTTGCAGCATGCGCATGTTCTGCAGCAGAAACAGCAGCAGCAATGCAGGCAGCCTCAGCATATGAACACTGTCGTCACCATGTCATCATGGGCAGGCCGTTATTCAAACACAGGCACTTGACCAAACCACAAACACCAGAACAGGGCACCTTCCACCACATGAAGAGGCGTGCACACGCTGCTTTCTGTTAGACTGCCAACATCCACCCTTGCAGCACGTTGCTGCTATCATCATGGCAAATCATTCGCCACTCGTTCCCCACCTCACTCAAAGGCAATCGGATGCATCAGAACCGCAAACAGCAGCATTGCGCACCTTCCACCACATGACGCATTATGCGCGCGTCGTCTCCCGCCTGAACATAAACATCATCTCTTGCAGCAAAATGCTGCTATCATCAGGACAAGCAACCCAAATCGTTCCCCAAAATTCACTCAAAGGCAATCTAAAGCGCCCGGACCGCAAACAGCAGCATTGTGCACCTTCCACCACATGACGCGGCGTGCGCGCGTTGCTTCCTGTCTTGCTGCAAACATCAACCCTTGCAGCATCCGTGTATTCGCTGAATCCCTACACGCCCCTTGAACACAAGCACTTGACCAAACCGCAAACACCGGTACTGCGCACCTTCCACCACATGACGCGGCGTGCACGCGTTGCTTCCCGCCTAAATGCAAACGCCTCTCCCTGCAGCAGGTCGGTCTTGTCCACCAGCAGGTCCAGCTTCTCACCTGCAGGTGAAAAGTAACAGGACAGTAACACATTAAACATTTGGCTCCGATTGCATTGTGCCAGAAATTGTCTGCTTGCAGCAGGTCAGTGCTTCAGCGAACAATGTACAACCGGAAGAACAACCAGCAACGTAGGTGAAGTTGAAGTCATGATGGCAACGATTGTCCTTGCAGCGGACAAGTCTTGAATACCAGCAGGTACAGCTTCGACCAAACATCACCACTCACCCCTGTCCAGTACTCGCTCAATATTCTCCACCATGATGTCCTTCACCTGGCAGCAGCAGCAGCAGCAGCAGCGGCAGCAGCAGCAGCAGCAGTGTCTTGAGTGCAGTGTCCAGTGTTCATCATTAACATGCTGCACAGTCACCACCACGAAACGCTCAACAGCATGGACGCATAGTTACATGTGGAACTGCAGTCACCATCTTTTGTTGGTATGAGCTCCTGCCTGCTCTGCTGCATTGGTTGCGTCCTGGCATTCAGGACACGATAAACGCAGCAGAGCAGGGAGATGCTCATACCAACAAAAGATGGTGACTGCAATTCCACATCAGGTGCAAGGCTGGTCAGAGGCTCCCTGCCATTCAAGGCGCAACCAATGCACTGCAATCCCACATCGGGTACAAAGAGCTCGTCAACACCCGTCTAAGCCCCATCAAGCCGTACCCAGCAAAGCCTCACACACATGCGATCTCGCCACGCACTCTGTCGATGACATCTGCTGCACCCCAACACACAAAGTTGCTATTCAAACACTACGGTTGTGGGCTACACGGTAAAACCTACAAAACCATATCAAGCAAAACCTCGCACCTGTGAAATTTCGCCGCGCACTCTGTCGATCACATCTGCCCCCGGGTCATTGTTGAAGTACGTCATGCACGTCATGCGCTGCGCAAGCACTGCGCTGACTACACCAAACCCTGGAACACTTAGACCACATGACAACCGCGCATCTCTCCAGCAAGATACAACAGACTCCTGAATTTAAACCAGCACCTGCGAGATCTTGTGTTGTGCACCGTTAGTAACATCAAGCCATGAAACACAACACCCCGCACCTGTGAAATCTCGCCGCGCACTCTGTCAATCACATCTGCCCCTGGGTCGTTGTTGAAGTACGTCATGCGCTGTGCGAGCACTGTGCTGAATGGCGCGTTGAACTCGTACGCAACAGCCTGCAACAAAAGCAGAGGAACAAACATGTGCATACAAGAAACTCAGCTATGCCCTAGCAATGTGTGCAAGTGCTGTGTTCAGCTGTTCAAAAAGGTCATGCGCTGCGCGAGCACTATGCTGAACGGCGCGTTGAACTCGTACACAACAGCCGGCAGCATAATCCAAGCAGACAGGCAATGTGTTGAGCTGAACAGCGCTAAACTTTGCACTATGCAAGCTATGCATGCCTGGCAATGTGTTGAGCTGAACAGCGCTAAACTTGTGCAGCTCACCTGCTGGTAGCTGTCTGCGTAGCTGCTGAGGAAGCTCGTCTTCACGTCCTCTAAGAAAGCAAACGGTACGCGCCTGCCAGCAGCCTGCACAGCACAGCACAGAGCAGCAGAGGAACAATCTAAAACAGTGACTTGCTGATGAGAATTGTCTGTCTTCGCGTCCTCCAGGAAAGCAAAGGGAACGCACCTGCCAGCAGCCTGCAGGTGATGGTACGGCACAACACAAGAGCAGCAAACAACCACAATCAGATCTGTCTGGACCACTTATAACGTGCTGAGGAAGCTCGTCTTCACATCCTCAAGAAACGCAAAGGGAACACGCTGCCCAGCAGCCTGCACAGCACAGCACATTGCAGCAATAACATAGCATTACAAGGCTCTTACTGTGCGCCCACGTTGTTACTTGCTGCATTTGCACTCCATGCACCGCCACATCAACCGCCGCACCGGCCATGACGCCACGCAGCCTCACAAAATGGTGAGCGGTTTCTGCTGCTACGCAAGGCTGCTGTTTTCGTCAGTCACACACCTCATCTGCGATGCACAAAGATGTAACGCCTCCCATGACGGTGTTGTTTTACGTGCTGCTGTCACACTTGCTGCATTTGCTCTCAACACACAAACACATCAGGCTGCTTGCGCCAGTCACGCACCTCATCTGCCATGCACAGAAAAGTGACGCCTCCTGTGACCACGCGATTACTGCTGCTGTCACACTTGCTGCAGTTGGCCTGACACACCGGTGATTCAACTGCTACAGAAGGCTGCTGCTTGCGCCAGCCACGCACCTCATCTGCCATGCACAGAAAAGTGAGGCCTCCCGTGACCATGATGTGGAACATGTGTCGCTCCTGAGCATACGTCACACGCCTGCAGCACACAGATACAGCGCAGGACGACGCGCATATATTTGTGGTGAGATACGCATAACTTCAATTCTCGTCAACAAAACGGCTGTATCATGAGTTGTGTTTGACCAAGCAATGTGTTGTCTTCATCAAACCCTAGCCAGCAGTGCATCCTGCAAGGGCACAAGGCCTTGCACACACTGCTCTACGGCTGCTGCCTCAGCTGCAGCAGCAGCTGCAGGATGTGGCAGTGCTGCCTGCACCCTTGCACACAGAGTAATGCATGCGCATCGTATAAGGAGCCAGCACGCATGTATGCTTCCCATCGGACCTCACTGACTACACAATGTAACACAGCTGAGCTACAGCTGCTGCAGCGAACTACTTACGTGTCCTCCGAGCCAAGCTTCTCCAAAATGCGTATGGCGATCGTCGGTGCATTGCCAGTAGTGTTGCTGCAAGCCAGCAAGAACCAGCAAGCTGTCAGAGCATGCCGCTGCATGGCAGCATCAGTTCACTGTGCAGGCAGTCCCGTGGGCAGCACGCACTTCTGTTCTGCCAATACCACAGTCCCTCGAGCTATTAAGCTGTACAGCAGCTTCCCGTTCCTCTGTGCCATGTGAGCAGGTAGTGATGCTGTGCAGGTGCGTGTGATGCCTTTCACTTGGAAGTGGATCAGTGCAGCAAGGCCAGCGATGTCTCGATCGAGTCGACACAGCTAAACAAAGTAATTTGCACTTGCATGAGCGTTGCTGCCTGTTCTCTTCAGTAACATGACGTTCAAGCTTCGACCCACCTGAAGCTCTTGCCTCCCTCGTTCAAGCCTGGATTGGCATATATAGACACATCGGCAGCAAAACGTACGCCCAACTCTGAAGATCGCTGTTTGAACTGACAAACTGCCTGCCTGGGGTTGGCTCCACCCGCTCTGCTCGTTTGCTCCCAGCGTATCTCGGCAAGCATAGCTCCAGTGTAATGCGTCAGATCCCGTGCATGCAGCGACGTCGCTGCAGCTTGCATGCACCCAGCAAGCTGCTGACGAGGCCACATGTTGGTTCAACTTTGGCTCTCAGCAGCAGCCTGAGCAGCAAGCGAGCCCTGCGAACATGCAGCAAGCGTCAAGCGCTGAGCCACGCCGACTCAGGCGCAGTGCAGGATCAGGTGCGGCAGGTGGACTTGCCAATGCTTTGATGCTTTGACAGCTGCCCCGACCGTGCCTGCTGTACTGCTGCTAGTGCACTCACCCAAACAGCTGTCTGCCTTTGAAGCAACCGTGCTACGTCGCTTGTCTGCCAATGCCCTTGCTGTACAGGCTCCTAGGCAGCAACAAGGTGCTGCGGCAGGAGATGTTGGCCATTTGCAGCAACAGCTTCCTCAGCAGCAGGAGCTGGGGCGAAGCGTGTGCGAGTATACCAGCCAGCAGCAGCAGCAGCAGCCAGGAGCATCTGTCACAGCAGCTGGTGCCGTTGGCACCTCTGCATGGGAAAACGCCAACAGTGTTAGCAGTAACAGCAGCAGCCGCAGCAGCGCACTTGTCGTGCCAGGTGAGAACAAAGTTGACCTAATGTTTGACCAGGACTGGCTCCCTGCTCACAACATGCAGAGCAGCATCGCAACTCCCTTTTCACCTTGTGTCCCTTGCGGCGTCGCCGCTTGAACACACCGTGTGACCCCTCTTCCTAAGCAGAGCAGCATGTACTTCGCTTGCAGCACGTACTTGTACGTCCTCTGCTGCTGTGTTAGCGCCGCCAAACAATAAAAACGTCACACTTTACTAGCAAGAGGGGCCAACCATAGGGGAGGTCCACCCTCAAACCACTAGTGGTGGGTTGCCAACCTGCATAATGTTTGCATAATGTCTGCAATCACGCATACTGCAACCCTTTACACTGATGCTTGCAAGATTTCTGCAACGAGCAGCCACGCTAGCAGCTGTAATGATACACGCACCAGAACCAACAACAGTCTGAACCCTACTCCCAGTAGCCGTAGCCAGTCACACAAACACATTGCGTTTCAAAGTGCTTGCAGGGGTCCTGCAACAAGCAGCCACGCTAGCAGCTGTGTCAGCTCTGGTGCTGTCACTATGCCTCTCAGCTCCTGGCAATGCAGCTGCACGCGTTACACAGCAGCAGCAGCAGTCCTCGCAGGAAACTCCTATCACGTGGCAGCTGCCACAACAGCAGCAGCAGCAGCAGCAGCCATGGGGGGCACCGCAGCAGCAGGTGGCTGATTCCAGCGACCGAGCATTCTTCACACTAACCAGCAGCAGCAACAGCAGTGAGGATGCAAGGGAGCTATCGGCACTGGCTGCGTCAGACCAGCAGCAGCAGCAGCAGCAGCATGGTCAGCTGCTGTTCAGTGTAGGGAGCCAGGTAGAGGACGGTATGCTGGAGGCTGTCAGGCAGATAGAGGCGCAAGTTGACCGGGCGTTTGGGGCGTTCAGCAGCGGCGTGCACATGATCGACGCGGCACAGGCCAGCAGTGAGCAGGTGAGAGGGGCGATGCAATGGCATGACAAGTGACGGCATGTCGACGAGTTTGCTGTTCACAAGATTTAAGGGTTTTTGGCGGCCTGGACTGTTGTGTGTCAGAGGCAGTGAGGCAGATAGAGGCGCAGGCCGACCGCGCGTTTGGGGCTTTTAGCAGCGGCGTGCACATGATCGACGCTGCACAGGCCAGCAGTGAACAGGTGAGAGGGGGCGATGCAATGGCGTGCAAGTCACAACGGTAGACAATTTGCTGTTGAAATGTTTTATATATATTTTTGGTGGCCTGGACGATTGTGAATCAGAGGCAGTGAGGCAGATAGAGGCGCAAGTGCACCGGGCGTTTGGAGCATTCAGCAGCGGTGTGCACATGATTGACGCTGCACAGGCCAGCAGTGAGCAGGTGGGATGAAGGTTCGCTGCAAAGGCGTCATGAAGTGACAGCTGTGGCCGATTTGTTGTTTCATTTGTTGTTGGTTTCAGATGATTCTTGCTGGCTTGAGGGTTGTGAGTCAGAGGCTGTGAGGCAGATAGAGGGCACAAGGGGGCAGGGCGTTCAGCAGCGGTGTGCAGATGATCAACGCTGCACAGGCCAGCAGCAAACAGGTGGGGCTAGTTTAAGGGGTGTGCTTTTGGTCTTGAGGGCTTCTCTGTTTTCTGTCGTGAACCCTATATGCGGGCCGCAACATTTGTGTCCGCACATGATCTGTTGATGTCTGCGCAAGAGCTGGTGGGCAGTATGTGGGAAGTGGTGGGCACCAGCTTCATGGTCATCACTACTGTTGCTGCACTCTCCCCTCCCCAGCCTGACACGTAACCGTCAACCCTCCAGCGACGCTCCGGTTATGTCTGTGTCTGCTCGCAACACCCTGTGCAGGCTGCAACTGACGCTTCAGCACAGGCGCTAATCAGGGAGGTGTGGGAAGTGGTGGACACCAGCTATATGGACATGGCTGCTGTTGCTGCACTCTCCTCTTTCTTAACCTGACACGTAACCCTCAATTCAATGACGCTCCAGTCTTGTGTGTGTCTGCTGTAACTTTGCTGGAAACACGCTGCAGGCTGCGACAGATGCGTCAGCACAGGCGCTGTTCTGTGAGGTGTGGGACGTGGTGGACACCAGCTACATGGGCATGACTGCTGTTGCTGCACTCTCCCCCTCCCTAGCCTGACACGTAATCGTCAATCATGTGTGTGTCTGCTGTACATCTGCTGGAAACACCCTGTGCAGGCTGCGACAGACGCGTCGGCGCAAGCGCTGATCAGAGAGGTGTGGGAAGGTGACACCATCTACATGGACGATGTTTGCCATTGCTGCACTCACCCCCTCCCCAGCTTGACATACAACTGTCAACCCTCTACTCTAATGCAGCACCTCCTGAGACGCTCAATTCACGTGTGTGTCTGCTTGAAACAACACCCTGTGCAGGCTGCGACAGACGCGTCGGCACAGGCGCTGATCAGAGAGGTGTGGGAAGTGGTGGACACCAGCTATATGGACGCGCGCCACAGCGGATTTCACCACGAAAAGTGGGCCAAGCTGCGCGACGCTGCGCTGAGCAGGACTTACAGAGACCAAGCAAGTGTGCACAGGTGTGGTTGTAGGCCTGATTTTGGTCAATTGCTGTTGGTTTGGCCGCGTTTTTTTGGGTTTAGGGCCCTGAAACTAGACAGGGGACAGACTCTCAGTCGACATGTTGTGCATTGACCACGAGAAATGGGCCAAGCTGCGCGACGCTGCTTTCAGCCGGACCTTCAGGGACCAAGCCAGTGTGCACAGGTGTGCATATAGCCTGTTTCCGGGCGTTAGCCGCGTTTGAATTGGTTTGGGCCCCTGAAACAAGTGACGGGGGACAGAGTCAGCATGTCGCGGCTTTGACCTCGCAAAGTGGGCCAGGCTGCGCTGAGCGGGACCTACAGGGGCCAAGCCAACGTGCACACGTGTGCGTGTAGGCCTGTTCCGGGCGTTTCTTGACAATTGTGCCGCTTTTTGTGGGGCCCTGAAACTGCACGGGGGACAGCCTGTCCCCCTCTGAGAGTCTACATGTTTTGACTCTGAGAGTCTACATGTTTTGGCTTTGAACATGGAAAGTGGTCCAAGCTGTGCAACGCTGCTCTCAGCAGGACTTACAGGGACCAAGCCAGCGTGCACAGGTGTGGTTGTGCGTTCTATGCTTCTGTTCTAGCTCCTTGCTCACTAACATGGTGCTTGTTATTGTGCTGCTTTTCCTTGCAGGGTGGTGCGCGAGATGCTTGCACAGGGCGTGAGCCACCCCTACTGCCGCTTCATCACCCTTGCTGAGTTTGCAAGCATGAAGAAGTATGTCACCGTGCTGCGCTGATCTGTGCTGCTTGTCGTTTGACTTTTTTATCCTGCAGGGTGGTGCAACAGATGCTCGCACGGGGCGTGACTGACCCCTATTGCCGCTTCATATCTCATTAAGTGCTCGGGCATCTTGCTGCGCTGATCAATGCTGCTTGTTTTGTCGCCACTCTTGTGAATTGCAGGGTGGTGCGGGAGATGCTTGCACAGGGTGTGAGCGACCCCTACTGCTGCTTCATCCCCTCCCCCCTCGCTAGTTTGCAAGCTTGAAGAAGTACGACACCGTGATGCGCTGATGCCTGCTGCTTGTCATTTGGTTACTCTTTCCTGCAGGGTGGTGCGCGAGATGCTTGCTCAGGGTGTGAGCGACCCCTGTTGCCGCTTCATTCCCCCTGCTCACCAACACGCTTGCTGATCTAATCTGCTTGGTTTTCTGCCACGTCTGTTGTGCAGGGTTGTGTGAGGGATGCTGGCGCAGGGCGTGAGCGACCCCTACTGCCGCTTCATTCCCCTGCTGAGATTGCAAGCATCGTTGTTCAACATCGTGCCAAGCTGATCTAATTTGCTTGTTGCTTTGTTACATCTGATGTGCAGGGTGGTGCGAGAGATGCTTGCTCAAAGCGTGAGCGGCCGCTTCATCACCCCTGCCGAGTTTGCTGCATCCTTGCTCAGCACCGTGCCGAGCTGATCTAATCTGCTTGTTACTTTGTTACTTTTTCCTGCAGGGTGGTGCGAGAGATGCTTGCGACCCGTAGTGCTGCTTCTTTGCCCCAGCCAAGTTTGCTAGCATCTTTGTTCAACACCCTGCTGCGCTGATCTATGCTGCCTGTTACTTTGTTACTTTTCCCTGCAGGGTGGTGCGCGAGATGCTTGCGCAGGGCGTGAGCGACCCCTACTGCCGCTTCATCCCCCCTGCCGAGTTTGCAAGCATGAAGAAGTATGATGTTACGGGTGTTGGCCTCAACCTCGGAACAGCAGAGGAGTACACCAAGAAAACGGTGAGTGTGTGGGGTGTAGTGGGGGTAACGACGCTTCCTGCTGTCATGCTGTTGTAGTTTTGTGGCCAGATTTTGTAACGCTTGCAGAAGAAGTACCGTAGGACGGGTGTGTTGGCCTCAACCTCGGAACAGCGGAAGATTACACAAAGAAAACAATGAGTGATGCTTTCCTTTGCTTATGTCAAGAGGCCGTCAGTGTACATCATGTGTTTGTGTTACGAGTGTGTGAGGTATAGTGGGTTCAAATGCACGTCCGGCTGTTATGCTCCTAAATTGGCGACAAGCGCCCTCTCATTTAATCTCAATCATGAGGAAGTACGACGTGACGGGCGTTGGCCTCAACCTTGGAACAGCGGAGGAGTACACCAAGAAAACGGTGAGTGTGTCTGGGGTGTGGTGGGTGCAACGGCCCTTCCTGATGTTGTGCTGTTGTAGTTTTGTGGCCAGCTTCATGTAACGCATGCAGAAGAAGTATGACGTGACTGTTGTTGGCCTCAACCTTGGAACAGCAGAGGAGTACACCAAGAAAACGGTGAGTGTGTAGGTTGTGGGTGCAATGGCACGCCGTGCTGTTATGCTGCTAATTTGGCAGCAAGCTCGATCGTCAAACATGGAAGAGTGTGGTCTGACGTGATGTAGGGCTGAACCCCATCAAGCATGGAGAAGTGCGGTGTGACTGGTGTAGGGCTAAACCTTGGATCCTGTCAGATGCGGTGACAAATAAGCCAGCCGGACCTCAATGATTGCCGTCCTGGTCTTACTGCTGCTGCTTGCTGCCTTGCTTGTCTCGCGCAGGGCCGTGCTCTGCCGCAGTCTGCAGCTGCTGCTGCTTGCTTCCAAGTTGATGTATGTCTTCAGCCAGCCTCATAAAGGAATGTCGCCCTGATCTTGCTGCTGCTGCTGCTGCTACTGCTGCTGCTTGTTACCTTGCTTGTTCTGTGTAGGGCCGTGCTCTGCCGCAGTCTGCAGCTGCTGCTGATCCCAACGGCGGTGTATGGGTGGTGGGACTGTCGAAAGGATCAGAGGCAGACAGGGCAGGCATGGAGCAGGGAGACCAGCTGCTGCGGGTGAGTTTGAAAGCAGAAGTAACATGCTTTGCAACAAGCGACTTGGTTTGCAGGCAGAGCATGCTCGTGCTCCTCACTCTGCTGCGGAGGCGGCAACAATTAGCTGATGGCTGATCTAGACTTTTCACGATCTGACAGCTGCTGCTGCCACTGCTGCTGCTGTTTCAATGTGCAGGTTGCTGACTCGGATCTATCAGGCACTAGCCCATTCCAGGCAGCCACCCTCATTGCAGGACCAGATGACAGCAGCACCAGTTCAGCAGTCACCCTCACAGTGAGTCAACTGCGGTCAACTGCAGTTTTGTATGTTTGACCATGCTTTGACTATGGTTACATATTTTGCCGCGGGTTGTGGTTGGTGCCAGCTTGTGGTCAGATGACAGCAGCACTAGCTCTGCAGTCACCCTCACGGTGGGTCAACTGCAGTCATCTGCGGTCTTGTATGTTTGACCATGCTTAGACCACTTTTACTGTTGTTGCTGGTGTTCTGGTTGGCTGCCAGCTGTGCGGCAGGTGACAGCAGCACCAGCACAGCAGTCACCCTCACCGTGAGTCAACTGCGGTCAACTGCAGTTTTGTATGTTTGGCCTTGCTTTGACCACTTTTACAGTTGTTGCCGTGGGTGTTCCGGGTGGTGCTAGCTTTGGGCAGATGACAGCAGCACCAGCTCAGCAGTCACCCTCACTGTGAGTCAACCACAGTGAGCTGCATTTTTGTATGTTTGACCATGCTTTGACCAATTTGACAGTTGTTGCTGGTGTTCTGGTTGGCTGCCAGCTGTGCGGCAGGTGACAGCAGCACCAGCTCAGCAGTCACCCTCACTGTGAGTCAACCACGGTCAACTGCAGTTTTGTATTTTTGACCATGCTTTGACCAATTTGACAGTTGTTGCCGTGGGTTGTTCTGGTTGGTTGCCAGCTTTGGGGCAGATGGGAGCAGCACCAGCTCAGCAGTCACCCTCATCGTGAGTAATCTGCGGTGTTGTACGTCTGGCCGTGCTTTCAAGCATGGTCAAGCATACAAGACTGCAGTTGAATCACGTTGAGGGTGATTGCTGAGCTGCTGCTGCTGTCATGTGGTCCGTGGTCACAGATGAAGTGCCGCCTTGGGTGTCTTGTTGTGCTAGCTTGTGTTGAGATGATGGCATCACCAGCTGAGCAGTTACCCTCACAATGGGTCAAATATTGTGCAGCAACTTTTGACCACGGCTTGGGCATTGTGTTGACAGGCAAGTTACTGCGGATGCATTTTATTCCACAGCAGCATCAGCTCGGTGTAAGCACTAGTAGCCAGCGTTGCGTGATGGGTCAGACACTATCAGCCAGCTGATGCGTGCTGTCGACCAGGTGACAGCAGCACCAGCTGATGAGCGGTTACCCTCCTCCTGTCAACTGCAGTTTTGTGAAATTTGACTCAGCTTTGACTGTGGTTACGATCTTGCCGTGATCGTTCTGGATTGTGCTGTGGACCAGATGGGAGCAGCACCAGCTGAGTGGTCATCCTCACTGTGGGTCAAACATGTTGTGCAGCACAGAGGCTTGGGGCGTTGTGCTAAGTTTCAAGTTACTGCGGATGCATGTTGTCTTACAGCAGCACCAGCTCAGTACAAGCACTAGTAGCCAGCATTGCGCTGGGTCAAACATCATTCAGCATGTTGCTGCCTCCTGTGGACCAGATGGGAGCAGCACCAGCTCAGCAGTCACCCTCACCGTGAGTCAACTGCAGTCTTGGAGGTAGTGCCGCGATTGCAAGCATGGCCCAACCCCCAAGACTGCAGTTGAATCACGGTGACGGTGACGGCTCAGCTGGTGTTTGCTGTCATGTGATCCGTGGTGACGATTACAGTTGCGCCTTGGGTGTTGCGCTTGTGCTAGCTTGTGTTGAGATGATGGCACCAGCTGAGCGGTCACCCAAAACGTGGAATTCAAATGCAGTTGTGCATGTTGACCATGCTTTGACTGCGAGTACAGATATCTCCGTGGGTGGTTCTGGTTGGTGCCAGCTTGTGGCAAGATGACAGCAGCAGCAGCTCTGCAATCACCTGAACCGTGAGTCAGCTGCAGTTTTGTACGTCTGACCGTGCTTGACTCAAGCACGGCCAAACGTACATGACTGCAGTTGAATCACGGTTCAGGTGATTGCAGAGCTGCTGCTGCTGTCATCTGGTCCGTGGTTATGGTTACAGTTGCGCCTTCCGTCTTGGGTGTTCCGGTTGTGCTAGCTTTTGTTGAGATGACAGGCAGCACGAGCTCAGCAGTCACCCTCATGGTGGGTCAAACATTGTGTGCAGCCAATGGGCGGCAAGTTAACCCAACTGTGCAGCGCCCGGCACGTTTCCTGCATGCTGCTAGTGGCAACACCTGCCATTGCTGCTGCTGCTGCTGTAGGTTCGCAAGGCTGATGGGCGCCGAGTTGACCTTACTGTGCAGCGCCCAGCACGCTACCTGGCCTCGCCAGTTGTGAGCAGCATGCAGGAGCGGGGAGGCCAGCAGGTGTGTTGCATTGCATTACAGTACGTCACATTAGATTGCCTCTATAGATCATTACACTACGTAACATGCTCCACTCAACCAGTTGTGAGCAGCATGCAGGAGCGGGGAGGCCAGCAGGTGTGTTGCATTGCATTACAGTACGTCACATTAGATTGCCTCTATAGATCATTACACTACGTAACATGCTCCACTCAACCAGTTGTGAGCAGCATGCAGGAGCGAGGAGGCCAGCAGGTGTGTTGCATTATATTACATCACATCACAATACATTGCATTGCAGAACATTACAGTATTGTAACAATTACATGCTCCACTCAGCCAGTTGTGAGCAGCATGCAGGAGCGGGGTGGACGGCAGGTGAGCTGCAAGCGACGGTTGACTGCATTCACAGTTCTGAAAGCAACGTAGTGGTTTCACCAGCTACGGCTATAGTGGTGTAAGGTTCAGACTGTCGTAGGCTCTTGTCCATGAATGTATACAGCATTGTGAGGTGAGTCCTCTCTGAAGCATCATGTTTTTCACACATGACCTTCTTCCGCTTTGTTGCTGCGTGCGTGCCTGCAGGTGGGCACCATTCGCCCAGCATCGCTCAACATGCGCTTTTGTTGGTCCTCAAGCATCATGCTCACATGTGCTCAAACAGAGTCTCCTGCTTCCCTTCTGTGCAGGTGGGTACCATTCGCCTAGCATCGTTCAACGCACGCGCGCTGCGTGACGTGTCAGCTGCACTGGATCAGCTGCAGCAGCGTGGGGCAACAGAGCTGGTGCTTGATCTGCGCGACAACAGGTGGGGGCAAAAGCAGCAGGGACATATGCTGTTGTGCTGCAGATTTTGCTGAATATTGGTTTTCATATATTATATATTATATATACTACAGCGCTGAGGTTGAGCTGCTTGTTGAATTCTTGCGTGTGCTGTGACGTGTCAGCTGCTTTGAATCAGCTGCAGCAGCGCGGGGCAACGGAGCTGGTGCTCGACCTGCGCGACAACAGGTAGGGGAGAAGCAGCGGGGTTGTGCTATTGTGCTTCAAGTTTGAGCTGAGTGTTGGAAACATGCTTGTGCTGTGATGTGTCAGCGTTTCACGAGTACTTCTTGTGTCCCCATGCCTCATAACTGGATGTGCTTGCAGGGGTGCTGCCGTCCCGGAGGGCCTAGAAGTTGAGCGTCTGTTCCTGTCAGACCGTGTGCCCATCGTGCTTACACAAAGCAAGGCCGTGGCACAACAATCCCTGCTGCTGCTGCTGCTGCTCGCATTTATTGCTGCAGGGTTGGCCTCGTCTCAGAGGGCCTAGAGGTCGCACACGTCATACATCTGCTGACGTTGACAATGCCGCTGCCACCATTTTCTGCGTTGTGGGCAGGGGTGGCCTCGTGTCAGAGGGGCTAGAAGTTGCGCGTCTGTTCCTGTCAGACCGCAAACCCATCGTGCCCATGCAAAGCAAGGCATGCCACCACATACTCGCTGCTGCTGCTGCTCTGCTTACATTGCTGCAGGGGTGGCCTCGTGTCGGAGGGCCTAGAAGTTGCGCGTCTGTTCCTGTCAGACCGCGTGCCCATCGTGCTCACACAAAGCAAGGCGATGGCGGCTGACCCACCACGAGCAGCTGCAGCAGCAGCGACTGAGCTACCCCTGACGGTGCTGGTGAATGAGCACACTGCGAGTGCTTCGGAGATCCTAGCTGGAGCTCTGAAAGACAACTGCAGGTACGACAACAAAACTTGTTAGAGGCATGAAGGGTTTGGTGTGGTGGGGCTCAGTGCCAGTGGCACATCAGCAACGAGTCAAGGGCTACTAGTTCATGATGGAGGAATGGCCAAGGCAGCAGCGACCGAGCTGCTGCTGACGGTGCTGGTGAATGAGCACACTGCAAGCGCGTCAGAGATCCTAGCCGGTGCTCTGAAAGACAACTGCAGGTGCGGTTATACATGGCTTGAGCCACCCCAATTGAACAGGGTTCATAAGGGTTCTGCTTGAACGCGTGTTAATAAATCTGAGAAGAGACGCATGGCACATCTTCTGTTACGTTGCTGGTGAATGAGCACACTGCGAGTGCGTCAGAGATCCCAGCTGGCGCTCTGAAGGACAAATGCAGGTACAAAGATACATTGTAGTTCGTTTCTTGGACAGAGGTATGGGATCGAAGGCAATGTCATCACTTTGCTGCAGGCTGCAGTGCTCTGATATGTGTGTTGTCGGTGCTTTTGAACGAGCACACTGCACTCGAGACTGATATGTTGACCAGCGCGGTATGAAGGACAACTGCAGGTATTGGACGGATAGCAAGATATAGACTGTGCTGATGCCTTGGTATGCTGCCTTTGCTGGTCAATCAGCGCACTGCAAGCGCGTCAGTGTTCATAGACAATGCTCAGTGGGCTTTCCCTGTACAGCAGGTAGGCAAGGCAACTGTGACGGCTGCCATTCTATGGGCGCACAGTGTAAAACATGCAGTGACGTGCCAACATGTTGTGCGGCATGCAGCGATGTGCCAATGGCGTTTGTCCGTGCGTCTTCTCTCTCGAATGCACTGGCGTTACCATGCTGCTTGTGTTGTTGGCTGATTTTGCTGTTTGCTAATTTGGATCCTCGAATACAGGGGCGTCCTGGTGGGCAAGCGCACCTACGGCAAGCGCCTGATCCAGTCAGTTGCCAATGTTGACGTCTCATGTTTCGTGCTTGCGCTGCAACACTCAGACTGGCTAACAGTCTGTGTTTTTGTGCGTTTTCCCTTGAAACACACCGACGGTGCCTTGCTGCGTCTCCTGTACTGCTGCCTGACTTTGCTCTTTATTATCCAACTGCAGGGGCGTGCTAGTCGGGAAGCGCACCTACGGCAAGGGCTTAATCCAGTCCGTCTACGAACTCAGTGACAGCTCAGGCCTTGTTATAACAGTCGGCAAATACCTAACGCCTCGTGGGACTGATATTGATCGATTTGGCATCGCACCGGACTTTGGCAGTCAACCGGCACCGGGGCAGGCAGCAGCAGTGCTGAATGCGTGCAGGGTAGATGCAGGGCAGCCGAAGCAGCAGCAGCTGCAGCAGCAGCTAGTGGTGGAGCTTGCTGCTGCCAACAGTGAAAGCAGCAGGCGGTGATGGCACAGCAAGTCTTGAAGCAGCAGCAGCAGCAGTGCTGGCACATGCAGGCAGGTTGCAGCAGCAGCTGCAGCAGCAGCAGCTGGTGGTGGTGTTGATCGCAAGACTTTGGGAGTCAGCCGGCACCGGGGCAGGCAGCAGCAGTGCTGAACACGTGCAGGGTAGATGCAGGGCAGCCGAAGCAGCAGCAGCTGCAGCAGCAACTGGTGGTGGAGGTTGCTGCTGCCATCATTGAAAGCAGCAGGCGGTGAGGACTTGAGTGGGCGTGGCCTTTTTGTAGCCCACCTGGTTTGCTGTAAAGCTGTCATTAACTGTATGCTGTGACAGCAGCAGCAGTGCAGGCTTGATCCAAGATGCAGGTGTTTAGCATGCGGAGATTTGTTCCATGCCATTACATGTCGCATGCTGGCAGCAGATGGTGGTGGCTACAAGCTTCCAATTACAGCCTGCGGTTTACACAGCCTTTGTGCTGAGGACCCTGGGTGACGTGATTGTGGTGCCGCAGCATTGTTGTTGAACGTACTACGTTAGTAAGGACTTCACATTTCGAAATGAAGTGAATTCACTCATTCAATGGATGGGGCCCGTCCACGGTGACATGGCATGTTATCTTGTCGTGGTGCATCCCATGTCTGTACCCCACACCACGCTCATTCAGCATTCTATGGCGTGATAATCATGTAATCGCCATGCTTCAACCAGGCTACAATTGCCATGTACAGCAACTGCATGGTACCCCAAACCCAGCTGAGCCTGGCAGCCCAGCGCAGCTGAACCTGAAACCTGAACCCTCAGGCTGGTCCCCTTGCAGAGGGATGGCACACCCGGGACAACTTTGACCGAAAGGGTTGTGCTCTCCATTAAGCAATGAGGACCAGCGCCCCAATGCTGGCCACAAGCCGCACGCACTACTAGTGCGGTGACCGCATATCTTGCCAGCCGAAGTCATGACTGATGATCAACATCAGAATTCAGCTGAAATCTGGGCCAGTAGCCTACTGGCAGTACAGTGTACTGCAGTGCTACTGGCACTGTGACATGCATGCAGCACATGCAAGGTATTGTCTCCCAAAACACCCCCTTCGTCGGACATGTTGTTGCAACCACGCGGCAGCCAGCCAGCCACACGACAGCCAGCCAACCACGCTATACTGCAGCCTGCAGAGACTGAGTGCTACTGGCCACGTGACATGCGACCGTTCTTTGACATGCGTCCAGCACTTGCAAGGTACCGTCTCCCACAACCCCTTGTCGGACTTCATGCAAGGTAGTCAGCGGTACTGAAAAGGCAACATGCAACTGCGGCAGGTATGTTGCAACAATCCCTAGCCAAACAGTCAACAGCGGCGCTAGCCAGCCAGCCAAACATGCCGTATTGCAGTGCTACTGGCACCGTGACATGTGTCCGCTCTTTGACATGCGTCCAGCCTGGACATGTGGCACATGCAAGATACCGTCCGGCGGGGTCCCACAACACCCGCCTTGTCGACATCATGTGGCACTGCCACCGTGGCAGCGATTGGCAATTGATAGCCGGCCAGCCAACCAGTCAGCCAGCCCAAAATAACAAGCCTTATACTGTGACAGTCAACCTTCCCAGGATAATAAGTTAAACCCATCCCAAACCAGCCACCCTTCAATGGTTGAACCACGCGGCAGCCAGCGGCGTCTGCAGACGCCCACAAAACCGGTCTGTTGCAGGCTGCACCTCGTGCCACACATTCATGCGTCCAGCTGCAGTGCAGCAAACAATCATAGCAGCGCAAATAGTGCAGCATGCCGGTGTGAAAGAGTCACTGGCCGAATCCAGCAGATGGGAGATGGTTGATGCATCAAGTGGTTGCCCAATGAACCTGGCATAGGCTCAAAACCGGGCGATGTCCCCGATGCATGGCATCCCAAATGTGCAGCAAGGCGTGTAGGAAGTAGCACACACCACAATCAAGCCGGCCAGGCTTACGGGACCCCCCCTTCGGTAACACCAAAAGCAATGTAACAAAGTAGCCCTTTCCCCTTGGTAACACCAACAGCAACATAGCAAAGTAGCCGGCCTCCCTTTGATAACTCCAAAAGCAACGTAGCAAAGCAGCATGTCTCCCCCTGCATGCAGCTGCACACTGTGCAAAGTCTTCTGAGAGCAAAGCATAGTACATGTTTGTAGCCCATCCCACATAAAAGCAAAGTGCATACACACACAGCTGCAGCAGTAGCCTTTTCCCAGTAGAGCCCTGAAAGCCAGTAGGGTCTGCTGTCCCTGACAACCCCACCCAAACAACACGATACTGCGCAATCGCTCACACCACATCAAAGCAAAGTGCATACACATAGCTGCAGCAGCAGCTTCCCCGTGAAGCCCTGCATTTAAAGGTTGCAGCAGCAGTTGCCAAGTGCTGCAGCACTGTTTGAAACAACCACCCCCACAGAGAAATGAAATGTAAACCTGTCCGCAGCCCAACTGCAGCTGCCAAGAGCTGCGGCATCATCAACCAGCCCCGCAGCTGAATGTTACACCTGAAATCAACCCAACAGCAGCTGCCAAAAGTTGTGGCATCAATCTCAAACCCCGCAACCGAATGAGATTTAACCCCAGTTCTCAACCCAGATCGACTGTTTGCTGGAAGTGGGTGAAAAGTGAGCTGACAAGAAGTGTGTATCATTGCCGCGTAGATGCGAATGTTGACAGTACACACAGGCACACACTGTAACAAATTGTCCAGTCACTTGCAGCCGCTGCACGGTGCACAGCCATGCACCTGCAGCGATCCAAACCCTGCCATTGCATGCACAAGATTCTCAAGCCCAGCCTAGCCAGCCTAGCGCAGCTGATTCTGGCCGCCTGACTGTTTGAGGCCCTGACAAAAAGTAGTAAAACCCTGAAACACAGCTGTCAAACCCTCAACCCTGAAACCCCACAAGTGGCAGCTTGCATGCATCATGCTGTGCAGGCTGACCTAGGCTGCAGGCCTGCTGCCAACGATACACCTGTACAACATGTCCTCTGCACCGTGACGTCCAAGGTTCCTTCCAACGCGGTCTTTTGTGCAGAGACAGACGTGCTGTGTGCGCACTCATGACTCAAACTTCAAAACAGTTAGCCGCTGCTGTCATGCAGCAACACTAGCCGATCGCAGCAGCTGTTGTACAAACCCCCCAGGGACCGTCATGTTACACTGTGTAACGCGTTACGCTGGCATGCTGTTGACAACGCGTTTGTTCTCTGCAATGCACTCCAAGGTGTCCTTCACTCTTTGCGTCTGAGCAAAGACAGCAATAGACGCCTGGGCCACAGGCACATTCACATACACCGAAAACACTCCGACCTCGTAGTACTGAACGGAGCCTCCAATCGTGTTGTTGGGGTCGTCCGCGAGGTCTGTCCCGACAATATATGCGACGTTGATCATGGATCTGCGAATGAATCCGGCCTTGGGGTTTTTCTTCAGGATGCCGTAAGCCTCTTCAAGCACTGCCCTGCGGATCTTTGCAAACTCGGTTGGGGCACACTTGTTGGGAAAGGCTGCGACCTTTGCAGGGTTCAGCTTGATCGCAACTTGCAGGATGTACTCCTTTCCAGTTGTCATGCCCATGCGGCGCATGGCAACGATGCCACCTGGCTTGGTGCCCACGCCTGCGAGGCAAGTGTTACAAAAGTGTTATGTAACATGTTTGTAACACTTGGAGAAGATCACTGCACGCATGATGTTGTTGGTCCCTGTGTTGATGCTTCGGCAGCCCTGCTTCTTCTCAATATGTTACATACATGTTACATATCAGTGATCAGCAGCCATGTTCTGTTGGATGCCTTGCGTCACCCGGGGAAAATGTCGATGGATCATGTTGAAAACAGGTGGATAATACGAATCAGCCCCATATTCACAATCAACTCCAAAATCTGATGTGAGCAGCAGTAACAGTGTCGGCTCAGCAGGAAAAGTAGCTCACTCACCAGCAGTAACATCGATGCAGTTCTTTTCTGCCGCACACGGCAGCGGCTTGGGCGATGGAGACAATTTTTTGGAGGAGTCGTCCGCGGCAACGGTGTGATGGACAGGACCAAGAGCAGGATGAGCTGCATGTTGAGCAGCAGCAGCAGCTGCTGCTGAACGGGCTGTGCAAGCGCCATCACGTCAAGAGTCTTCAGAAGCTCGCAGGAATTTGCGTGACGCGAGAGTAGGGTCAGCTGCAGTCATTACTGTAACTCAGACGCGCAATGTGCATGCTTGCGTCCATCTACACGTGCAGCATCAGGGGTCAGCTGCAGGAGCAGACGGTGTGTTCGGCTGTATGATTGCACCAGGGCTCCACTGTTGCAACTGGATTTTGTACTCATTCTGATTGGTTCTGTTCATGTAAAACGGATTGCAGATAAGACAGTCATGTCTCTGAGCTCGAGCATACCTGCGAAAACTGTCAGCTGTGTGCGGGAGCGTGCTGAACCTGCGATACTATCCAAGTACGTGCTGAGGGAGGAACTTTTTAGCAGTTATTGCGGTCATCACGCTTCAGCAGCCACCTGACGAACGCGTGTCAACGTTGACTTGGGCCTGGTATGCGGGCATACGATACGACACTGCACATCACCACATGCCTCGTCAATACCATCATGAGACGCCTAATTCCATTTTCTTCACTTCGATTTAATCTTCAGGCTGCCACGCAATGGATATTGACGTGCATCCAGGCTACACAACCGATACATCCCGACACAGTCAGCAAGATGCCCCGTCAATCTCATGCACTGAGAGCATGCTTACCACAATGGCCAGCAGCTAGAAGTCGTCAAAGATGACGACAGCTATAAACTGTGCACGACTTGGTGATCTGCTTTGATTCCTGGCTGGTGAACCCTTCAACTCAACCTCCGCAACGACTGCCAGACCGTCACGTGATGCAGATTCACGCAGCTTTGCAGTTGAACTCTACTCAAACCTCTGCCTGCTTTATTCCTGCATGTGGCTCACCAGCCGAAACTGCCAGCCCTGTAGACTCTGCCCGCTTTCGTCTATCCTGTGGGTGAGCCTTGTCGGGAGCTGTTTCAAAACGTTGAAAACATCCATAACCTTTGCTCAAGCACAGCTTAGGCCTCTGCATCACGTGCGATCTGCTTGCACTGATTCGAAGGTCGGCAACTGCCACTGGTGCGCAAGCTCAGCATCATTCCGTTCCAATGCGGCCATAAAACCTCATCACGGTGGCTATCGTGCTCTGCTTTGTGCACGCGGTGACTGCGGCGTGTCCTTACGCGTCAGCAGGGGTCCTGGCTCCCCCTCTGGACGGTCCCCATCGCACTCTCCTGGGAAGGCCGTCTAGGTTTGACCCGGATTTGGTGGCCAACCTGGATATTGACGCAGTAGTGGCCGATCTGACCACGCTGATGACGGACAGCAAGGACTTCTGGCCCGCTGACTTCGGTCACTACGGAGGCCTGATGTGAGCCGCATTGCCTTCAATTGAGCTCGCATACGACTTCAGTTCATATCAATTATATTCTCATCTGTACTGGCGCAGCTTACGATGCCTTGCTGGATCGCAATGCCGCTTGATTCTTGATCAAGATTGGGATCTCAAAGACTCAGTGCAGTGACTGCAGCTGGGACGGGACTAGTGCCTTTGTGTCAGGCTGCAAACCTCCAGCAGCAAGTGATAAGTTGCAATTTCCACGTTCTTGTTAGGGAGTGAATTCAACGGAGAGCAGCAGGCAGGCCGGGAGCATTACATATGTTGATGTGTGGAACCTTGGTCATGTCTTCAGCAGCAACACATGTGTACAAGTGGCAGTCCCCACTGCATGCCCCTGCTCATATCAGACGTTGCAGTGTCCAACATAATGAGGGACTGCTCATTGCTCATTACAGCTAGCTGAGACCACACCGCGTAAAATGTGGTGGTGCAGTACATGGCCGCTGCTGCTGCTGCTGCTGCTGCTGCTGCTGCTGCTGCTGCTGCTGCTGCTGCTGCTGCTGCTGCTGCAGGATCCGCCTGGCCTGGCACTGCGCGGGCAGCTACCGCTCCTGGGACGGCACCGTATGGCAGTGCAGTACATGGCCGTTCATGCTGCTGCTGCTGCTGCTGCTGCTGCTGCTGCTGCTGCTGCAGGATTCGCCTGGCCTGGCACTGCGCAGGCAGCTTCCGCTCATGGGACGGCCGCGGCGGCTGCGACGGAGCACGCATCAGGTTCACTCCAGAGGGAGCATGGCCCGACAACACCAACCTGGACAAGGCAAGCGTTACAAATGACAGATGACAAGTGACAACTTTGCAGGAGGTGTAACTGCTTCATGCTTCTACCTAATGTGTTGCTGCTGCTGCCATCGCTGTCTGCAGTTCAGCCTGAACACAGGCTGTGGTTATGGTATGGCCACAACCAATCACGTCATACTCCACCAGCAGGCTCGCCAGTGCCTTAGACGATAACTGCCAAGTATTGTGGCTCTGTGTCATGCTGCCTGGCAGGATGCTGCTGCTGCTGCCAGCAACATGCAGCTTGCCGTACTGCGTGTATTGTGTAATCTGCAACAATTTCTCATGGTGCTGCTGCTACTGCTGCTGCTGCCAGCAACATGCAACTTGCCGTGTAGCGCGTAATGTGTGATCTGTAACAGCCTCTCATGCTGCTGCTGCTGCTGCCAGGCGCGCAAGCTGCTGCAGCCCATCAAGGACAAGTACGGGGACGCGCTGTCCTGGGGGGACCTCATCATGCTCGCAGGTGGGCATGACTGTACTATAACATGTGTTTTGGGGCTTCAAACCAAAGAAGTATTGCTGGTTCTTGGCTTATCTTTCGTCTTTTGGCTTGTCTAGTGTTGTCTGGTGGCGGGCCTGTCCTACAGTTTTGTGCCGGCCGCAACGATCACAACAATGATGGCTGCCACTTGAGTTGAGCTTACCATGCTGCTGCTGCTGCTGCTGCTGCTGCTGCTGCTGCTTGCTGCTGCTATCACAGGCGACACTGCAATCAAGTCCATGTGCGGCCCTGTCCTAGGTTTCTGCGCCAGCCACAGCGATCCCAATAATGACGTCCGCCGCTTGAATCAAGCTTACCCTGCTGCTGCTGCTGCTGCTGCTGCTGCTGTTTCTGCTGTTATCACAGGCGACACCGCTATAAAATCTATGGGCGGCCCTGTCCTAGGTTTCTGCGCCGGCCGTATTGACGACCCTGATGGTGCAAAGAGCCTGGAGCTCGGCCCTACTCCCGAACAAGAGGCAGTCGCACCCTGCACGAAAGGCGACAGCATGTGCGAGCAACCACTCAGACCGACCACCATGGGTCTGATGTGAGTGCGGGTTTGCTGCACAGGTAGTATATGTTGTTTTTGTGTCATTTCTGCGTTGTAATGGCAGCTTATGGTTTTTAAGCGTGGTCCTACTTCAAGCAGGAGGCAGTAGCACCGTGCACAAAAAGGCAGGGCATGTGCGAGCAACCTCTGGGACCAACCACCATGGGCCTGATGTAAGCGCGCATGTGCCATACGGCTGTTACTAAGAACTTGTTGTTGTGTCATCTTGGAGGTTACATTGGGGGGTGGCTGTGCTGTGCATGCGGCGGCTGGGAGTGGTTCGACGTGCCCGGGGCACGCCAAGGCTGCAGACTTTGTTGATGAGACAATACCTGCGTTTAAAAGTGCTGCTGGTGTTAGTTGCTGCAGCGAATTCAAGCAGAGTCATGCTGATGCTGATGCACTGATGCATGCTACGTCCGTTGCTGCTGCTGGTGATGGTGACACCAGCTGATGTCTATGATGGAACGTCATACTGTGGGAGTCACACGACACCTGGAATCAGGTGCCAAGGGTGCACCCCCAGGAATCACCCCGCAAGGCATGAAACATGCAGAAAAGGAAAGAGTTGCTGGTGAACTCCATCTTATATTGCAGGGGACAGGACCTTGCCTTGACAGGCAATGGCTGCTGCTGCTGCTTCTGCTGCTGCTGCTGCTGCTGCTGCTGCAGTTACGTCAACCCTCAAGGACTGTTGGGCGTGCAAGAGCCCAACAACTCCGTAGCTGGCATCCGCAGCAGCTTTGGACGCATGGTGAGCAAACGCACCCGCTCATGTTACTTGACATGTTACGTAACATGTTGCATACCAACATCACCCGTTTGCTTGCCCAGCGGCACTCAGCAATGCTGTTGCTGGGATTGTGCACGGGGATTGGTTAGGGGTTCTTTCGCAGAACCTGTGACAGCAGGAAACGGTCAGACGACACCTAAATCACCACTTCCGATGCTGCTGCTGCTGCTGCTGCAGGGCATGAACGACTCTGAGACTGTCGCACTCATCGGAGGCGGCCACGCCTTCGGCAAGACACACGGTGAGCGACAACCTGCAAGCTGACACGTTTTCATGCCGTGTTGGTGCCGTTCTGTGCCATGACTGGACAACTGCAGTGTATTTCCTGTGCCGCATATCAGGGCCATTAAAAAGAAGCAGATGCATGCCCCAATGGAGCACCAAATGACGTCATTGCCCGGCACCTGCTGCACGTCCTCACTATCCAACCTAACACATCCGCTCATCTGCAAACCAGTCACAACTGCTTTGAAAGCCATCTACATGCCAGTTTTGCAACCATCATCTCATCAAATCAACACATGCAGGTGCGTGCCCCACTGGCGCCGGCCCTGGTCCCCTGGAGCAGCCTACCAACCCCTGGCCAGAGAAATGTTGGATTTTCAAAGCACTCAAACCCTTCAAACCCCTTGCACCTGCATTGCCGTTCATTCACTGGCATCTGTCTGCTGCACTAAATTGCCTGCAGGTGCGTGCCCCACTGGGGCTGGCCGCGGCCCCCTGGAGCAGCCAAACGACCCCTGGCCAGGGATCTTCGAAAATCACCCCACAACCCACCTGACACATCTGCTCATCTGCTTAATGCTGTGCCTGCTTGTCAAGACTATCGTGTGGTTTTGTTTAGGCTAATTTGTACACCGTATATCCTAAACATGCAGGTGCGTGCCCCACTGGTTTCTGGTCCTGGCCCCTAAGAGCAGCCCAGCAACCCCTGGCCAGGAACCTGCGGCTCAGGCCCCAGTAACCGACCTGACACATCTGCTTACTGCGCAGGCTGCAAACCAGTCACAACTGCTTCGAAATCCATCGCCATGACAGTGTTGTAATCTTTTTTATTTCAATTCAAATAAACATGCAGGTGCGTGCCCCACTGGTGCTGGCCCCGGCGCCTTGGAGCAGCCAAACGACTCCTGGCCAGGAGCCTGCAGCACTTCCCCAGTAACCAACCTGATTCATCTGCTCATCTGCTAACCAGTTACGACTGCTGTGATCCATGACCATGACAGTCACTGTTACAGGCTGTAACACTCTTTGCATTGACAAAAGCAAAGGTGCATGCCCCACTGGTGCTGGCCCCGGCTCACTGGAGCAGCCAAACGACCCCTGGCCAGGAACCTGCGGCACATCCCCACTGAACCAACTAGCGCATTCGCTCATCTGCTAATCAGCTACAATTGCTTTGAAATGCATCTCCATGCCAGTTGTGTAACCATCTTCTCTTCAAATCAACACATGCAGGTGCATGCCCCACTGGTGCTGGCCCTGGTTCCCTGGAGCAGTCAACCAACCCCTGTCCAGGAACCTGCGGCACATCCCAGCAACCCATCTGACACATGTGCTCATTGGGCACCGGGCTAATCACTAAATAAAGCGGTGCTCCGTGACCATGTCAGTGTTGTAATCCGATGCTTTGCATTCAAGAAGTCTTGTCATTGCATACATGCAGGTGATTGTCCCACTGGTGCCGGCCCCGGCCCGCTGGAGCAGCCAACCGACCCCTGGCCAGGCACCTGCGGCACATCCCAGCAACCCATCTGACACATGTGCTCATCTGCTGATCAATCAAAACTGCTCTAATCCATCTTCGTGACAGTGATTTAACTTACAAGATGGCATCTATTCATGGACAACACGTAGGTGCATGCCCCACTGGTGCTGGCCCTGGCCTACTGGAGCAGCCGGACGAACCCTGGCCAGGCACCTGCGGCACAGACCCACCATCCAACCCGACACATCTGCTCATCTAACAACATTGGCCCTTCATCAAGACAATCGTGACACTCACCCACGCACACAACTTTTGCACACTTCATATCAAAAAAATGCAGGTGCATGCCCTACTGGTGCCGGCCCCGGCCCGTTGGAGCAGCCAAACGAACCCAGGCCAGGAACCTGCGGTACCGGCGACGACAAACGCAAAGGGCTCAACGCGTTCACGTCCGGATTTGAGGGCTCCTGGACCTCTTGGCCCACCGAGTGGAGTAATGACTACTTCAAAAACCTGCTGGAGTACGTTTGGGAGAAAGGAGAGGTGAGTTGGCTGGGTGGTGTAGTGGTGGAAGACCACGGTTGTATTGTAGAGGCGCAGGTTCAACCTGGTGTATTGCGAAAAACTTGCAACACGTTCACGTCCGGGTTCGAGGGCTCCTAGACTAGCCGGCCCACCGAGTGGAGTAACGACTACTTCAATGACCTGCTGGAGTATGTTTGGGAGGAAGGAGCGGTGAGGTGCTTGGGTGGTTGACTTATCCTGGATACCTATATTCGATTCTTGTTATTATTATATTTGAACTAAAAGAGGTGAGGCACACGTTACGAAAAATGTGTTCACATCAGGCTTTGAGGGCTCCTGGACGTCTCGGCCCACCGAGTGCAGTAATGACTACATCAAAAAACCTGCTGAAGTACGTCTGGGAAAAAGATGAGATGTGGCATAATCTCTGCTGGTGCTGGTGCTGGTGCTGGTGCTGGTGTACTGGTGCTAATGCAGTAGATAACCGTCCATGTGTTTTGGACATCTCCAACAAATTATTTGCAAATTACTTGTGCAACCAGGTGAAATTTTTAGGTTTCATTGAAAAACTTGACTAACTCAAGCAAATTCTGCTGCGTCTGCTGTTGCGCAGGGCCCTGGCGGTGCAATCCAGGCGAAGCCAGTGGATTTCGTCAAGCAAGTGGTTTTTAAGTTCTTTTATGAACACAAAAATGCGTGCAAATTCTGCTGCAGGGCCCTGGTGGGGCGATCCAGTGGAAGCCAATTGCGGAGGCCGAGCCTATGGCGAGCCCCTTCAAAATATCATAATGCTCACTGCTGACCTGGCACTGCTGGAGGACCCGGAGTACCTCAAGTTTTGGACATTTTAATAATCTTACTTGCAACCTTTGACTAATCCAAAATACCTGAGTACTTGAGAGAAATTAATTTTGAGTAACTCGAGCAGGTTCTGCTGCGTCTGCTGTCCCGCAGAGCCCTGGCGGGGCAATTCAGTGGAAGCCGATCGCCGAGGTTGAGCCTACTGGCGAGCCGCTCCCAAATATAATCATGCTCACTGCTGACCTGGCACAGCTGGAGGACCTTCAATTTCGAACATTTCAAACAACCTGCTTGCAAACTCGGACTAATTTTAAATACCTGAGTACTTGAGGAAATAAAAAACTTGGGTAACCCATGCAAGTTCTGCTGTGTCTGCTGTTACGCAGGGACCTGGCGGGGCCATTCAATGGAAGCCAGTTGCCGAGGTCGAGCCTACGGGCGAGCCCCTGCCCAACATCATCATGCTCACTGCTGACCTGGCACTGCTGGAGGACCCGGAGTATTTGAAATTTAGAGAGAGAGTAGTTACATGTGGGTCCAGTCACCATCTCAGATGGTATGAGCCACCCCAAAATGAGCACAATGTCAACACATGACGAAAGAAGATGAGCACACAATGTAGCAGATTGAGGCCATCCGTTGAGCACAGGGTCTCTCCAGATTGAGCATAAGATTATATCTGCGGTGTGTCAGTGACACACCCCAATCAGCCAACAGCATGTGCTGAAGAAGCACACCAACCAAAAAGCATGTTGTCAAGATCACACAGCCAGAGAGATAGGCAGGGCAACTAAGGCGGCATAAAGGCGGCAGCAAACCAATAAAATTTGTGAAATTTGTGAAGCTATTTGCGGCAGATCAGGCTGCACTTGTCACGGCATTCAGCAACGGTGAGTCAAGACCGACTATCGCCGAATGTCACTTGTCTTGAAAAGGCTGCGAACAAGAAACGCTGTGTAGAATGCTGGTCAGATACTACTTGCTGTGTTGCATGGAACTTGGTAGCTTGGCCGGATCACAGCGCACTTGACACTGCTGAGTCATCACTGGTGAGTCAGCACTAGGATTCAGCACTGGTGAGCCAGCACTGCTGAGTCAGCACTGCTAAGTCAGCACTGCTGACCTGGCACTGCTGGAGGACCCTGAGTACCTCAAGTGCGTGAAAGTATTTGCGGCAGATCAGACCGCACTTGATACGGCATTCAGCAATGGTGAGTCGGGATCAACTATCACTGGTAGTCACCCTGGTCCCCCCCAGCCCTGCTGCTGCTGGTTCTGCTGCCTCTGACTAAGTATATATGTAACATTCAATGTGTTGCTTTGAATTTGCTGTGAAAGCACAATGCCACCTGAGTCAATCTTGAAGCTTTACTTTGAGCTTAAGCTCAAGCGTATGGGTCAACCCTGCCGGCTGCTGTTCTGTTTTCGGGCCGGGCCCCCACCCTGCCCCCACCCCAGCCCTTCCAGCTGCAACTGCTGTCTCTGATAAAGTATACATATGTAACATTGAAAACACAATGCCAACTGTGTAAAGCCCAAACTCTGCCTGCTGCTGTTCTGTACTTCCACTGCAGCCTGGTACAAGCTGATGACTCGTGACATGGGCCCCTACTCGCGCTGCATTGGCAAGCCCCTGACCCTGCCCCCACCCCAGCCCTTCCAGTCGCATGTAGCATTTGTTACTTCTGCTGCTGCTGCTGCTTCTGACCAAGTATCACAAGAAACGACTTCCTCTGCTGCCGCCACTGCTGCTCGCAACTTCTGCCTCTGTTGCTGCCGCAGCCTGGTACAAGCTGATGACTCGTGACATGGCCCCTACTCGTGCTGCATTGGCAAGGCCCCCACCCTGCCCCCACCCCAGCCCTTCCAGCTGCAGCTGCCGGTCCCTGCAACACCTCCGCCCAACTACTCTCTTGTGAAGGCTGAAGTTGCCAAGGCACTGTCAGCCAGCAGCACAGCTGTGGAGGGTGACGGCACTGACAACACTTACTATGGTGAGCCTCACCAATCTTTGCTTTTGCAAACTTTGCTTTGCTTTACATCACACGCTCCACTTAAACAGGAGTCAAGAACGCAAGCAGCAGGTCAGAACGAGCCCTGTTTGGGGCTGAACAACTATTCTCTTGGTAGGGCTGAAGTTGCCAAGGCACTGTCGGCCAGCAGCGCAGCTGTGGAGGGTGACGGCCCTGCAAGCGCCTACTACGGTGAGCCTCATTTGCCCCTGGCTTTGCACACAATTGTTGAAAATATGCAAGCAACAGGTCAGAATAAGCCTGTTTTCAAAGTACATACTACTTAACTGGCCGTGTTTGTTCGTCGCTGCTGCAGGTGCCCTCTTCACGCATCTTGCATGGCAGTGTGCCGGTACGTTCCGCGCCACAGACAACGCTGGTGGCTGCAATGGTGCCCGCATCCGCTTTGCTCCCCAAAAGGATTGGCCTGTTGACAAGGGTTTGGACAAGGTGCGTTGTCATACATTATGTGAATAACAGTTTTGCAGAGCTCCGACAGGACCTGCATGTTTCTCCAATCCGCTTTGCTCCCCAGAAGGATTGGCCTGTTGACAAGGGCCTGGACAAGGTGGGTTGTCATGTGTTATGTCATTTGTCATGTCATCTGTTGTGTTGCAGTTGTGGAGGTGTCAGGTAAGATTTGCTTGTTGCCCGCATCCGCTTTGCTCCCCAGAAGGATTGGCCTGTGAACAAGGGCCTGGACAAGGTGAGCTGTCATGTATTATGTCATTTTGTCATGTAATCTGTTATGTTGTAGTTTTGGACATGGCAGACAGGATCTGCATGTGCGCGCATCCGCTTTGCTCCCCAGACTGGCTCGTCAACAAGGGGTTGTACAAGGTGTGCTGTCATCTGTGATGTTAGTAACATGATTCAAACTGTCTAGACAGAGCATGGGGTGATGCGCTCATTCGTTTTGCTGTTCAGATGGACTGGCCTGTCAACAAGGGGCTGAACAAGGTGAGCCGTCTTGCATTACGTCATCGGTCATATGCCATCTGCCATGTTAGTTTTTGAGGTGCCAGATAAGATTTGCATGTTGCTGCCATCCGATCTGCTCCCATCTGCTGTCTTTCCTTGGTCTTGGATGTGCTCAGCCCAGTGAAGGCAAAGTACCTGACGCTCTCCTTTGCCGACCTCATTGTGCTTGCTGGCACAACCACGCTCGGCCAAGCAGGCCTGAGCCTTGCTTCTAATGCGTGGGACTTGCAACGCGTAACATGATGTCACTCCAATGTGCTTACTTTGCGCAGGTCTTGGATGTGCTCGGCCCAGTGAATGCAAAGCTCCCGACGCTCTCATTTGCAGACCTCATTGTGCTTGCCGGCACGACCGCCCTCAGCGAAGCAGCGCCGGCCAATATCACTTGAAGGTTTTGCGGTGGCCGCAGCGATGCTTTGGATGGAGAAGGAACAGCAATTCTGGCGCCAAGGAGCTACGTGAATGCCTTGGTTGCTTTGGCAGATAACGCAAAGGTCACGGGGCTGACGCCGCGTGAATATGTGGCGCTAGCAGGTGAGGTTATGTTATGACTTTATGATGTTGTTACAGTGTATTTGAAATATGCCTAGGTTCTGCGGCGGCCGCAGCGATGCTTTGGATGGCAAAGGAACGGCGATTCTGGCGCCAAGAAGCTACGTGAACGCCTCTGTGGCTCTGGCAGATAATGCAAAGGTCATGGGGCTGATTCCGCGTGAATATGTGGCGCTAGCAGGTGAGGTTCTGTTATGAAGTTATAACACTTCCACAACATTGTTGTTTTAGCCAAAGGTCATGGGGCTCACACCGCGTGTGTATGTGGCACGTGCAGATGAGGTGAGGAACCCGATTTTCAGCAGCCATCCGTCCAAGGTTACTATGGCTGCTGCTGCTGCTGCTGCTCCTGCTGCACGCTCTGTGTCATGTTGCAGGCATGCTGCGCAGCCCCAGCCACCAAAAGCGCCTTGGCTACAGTAGAAGCTGGACCACCAGCGAGGCTGGCCTATCTGTTGTCACGACTCAAAACCCTGTTGCTGCTGCTGCTGCTGCTGCACGCTCTGTGCCACTTTGGCAGCATGCTGCGCAGCCCTAGCCACCCAGTTCTCGCCTTTGTTGACCTTCGCTGCCCATGCTGCTGCTGCTGCTGCTGCGCCCGCTGCTGCTGCTGCTGACATGTTACTTGTCATGTTTCAGGCACGCTGCGCAGCCCCAGCCACCAGAAGCGCCTCGGCTACAGCGGCAGCTGGACCACTGGGGAGGCCGGCCTGTCCCAGCTGAGCAACGCATACTTCAAGATGCTGTTTGACAACACCTGGCAAGGCGTCAAGTCTGCGTCAGGCAAGTCACAGTGCTTGAATCACACATAACTTGACAGGTCTGGCTAACCACTGCAGCGCTGTCAGTGCTTGAATCACACATAACTTGACATACCAGCTGCAACTGAGTGTCATGTACAGCCAGCCCACCCGCTGCTGCCACCAGCCGTTACACGCCACTGCTACTGCTATGTGTTACTAACGGCGTTACTAACATCGCCACCACACTCTTAGCCTAGATCGGATCTATCAGCAGCACCCCCCTCAATATGATCATACTCCTGCTCCTGCCCCTGCTTTTGTCTGTCTGTTCAGGCCTGCGTAAGCCACTGCTACTGCTATGTGTTTACTAATGGCGTTACTGCCGTCACCACCACACCGTTAGTGATCTGATCGCAGAACCCCCGTCACTACCGTCACTGACGGTGGCACCACACTGTTAGTGATCTGATCGCAGCCCTCCGTCAACATCGCGCTCCTGCTCCTGCCCCTGCCCCGGCCCCTGCTATTACTGTCTCTTCAGGCCTGCGCGAGTACCGTTCCGTCACGAACCCGAGCATCTACATCATGCCAAGTGACCTCGCGATCAAGCGCACCCCCGGATTCGCAAACTACGCACGTTCCTTTGCGAACGACAACACGATGTGGCTCAAGGTTCTGTCTCGCACCTGGACAAAGGTCATGAATGTGGACAGGTTTGACGGCCCAGCTGACAACGTCTGCCCGTAGACGCCTCAGGGTTACCACTGATGCAAGGCCCTTCATTGGGTGAACGACCAGCGATGCACATGATTGCAGTGATGGAAGTTTGAAGATGCTGGCAATTTATGCCGTAGCTACGCCAGAGATTGTCAAAGAGAGTTTGGTTGTGGGTGGAGGTGTGCTGTGGAATTTATGTTGGGGGTGTGCGATCATTAAAAATTGCATCGTTGGGGCTGCTGACTAGGAGCTGTCCAGCCTGACATGCTCGAGTTGCCGTACTGTGCGATATATATGCATCATAACTGTTATTACTGTTACAGGTGGGTGCCCAGGGGGTGGATGCGTGATTGGGTCTGGCATGTCCTTTTTCTTCTACCATCATGCTACAGTAGCATGGGATGTACGATACATACACGTTGCATGTGCATACGCTGGATTAGTTGTCACTCATACTGCCGCATGTCATGTCTGTTGGCTGCACCGGAATACTGTGATTACATCATGTTACATAACATGTTACTTCACCGTCTTGTAGGACCGCATGATTGCCGAACACTGTGTGTTTCCACTTGTGCTGTGTATGGCCTGCGGTGGTGACAAAACGCTGTGTCAAAGAGGCATGCATTGATCCATCTGCGGGGGTGGCTGTTGTGCAGTCCGACTGGCATCATGCTGGCTGCTGGCAGCTGCAGCATCATGCGTCCTCAGGTCATTGTTTAAAGTGGTGTGACGGCTGCTGTGGTGGCGCTTATTGTTGCTGTTGCTATTGTTGTGTGTGTGGGTGGAGGAGGGATGTGCCATGTCATGGCAATTATGGATGTGTGGGCTCATTAATACATCACATTACGATACGTTCAATGTAGCATGGCATGCTCCAGTCAAACAGCAGTGGGAGCTGCGGTCGGGAGCCAACAGGAGGCTCATAGGGGGCAGAAACATCGAGTACCTTTCATTGTATCAGAGACATCAGAAGAACAATTGCCTGTTGTGGGTGGGAAAATGGGATCTGCCACATCATGCCAGCTGGCGGCATTAGGGTTGATGGCTCAAACCCTAAAACTTTGACGCCAGCTGCCAGGATGATTGTTTCCTTGGGCCTAACTGTGCTGTTCAGGGGCTTGATGTTTTGT
This sequence comes from Tetradesmus lagerheimii, assembly GCA_902809745.2. Classification (NCBI taxonomy): domain Eukaryota; kingdom Viridiplantae; phylum Chlorophyta; class Chlorophyceae; order Sphaeropleales; family Scenedesmaceae; genus Tetradesmus; species Tetradesmus lagerheimii. The sequence goes on from CADDIJ020003022.1 coordinate 303,898, forward strand.
TGCGGCTTGCTGGGGGCCGGCTGTTGCGGGTGGTCACATGATATCATACTGCCAAATTTTACAATCTTTTACACATGAATTGGAGGACAGAGGGTTACTTCATGCATTTGGAATGCAATGGTGTGTGTTTGTGTTTGTGTGTGGGGGGGGCCGTCTGTCAGAGGTTATGCTACTGCTCTTTGAAGGGATCGAACTTTGAATGTATGATACTTTGGAGAGCATTCTGCCTGATTGAATGCAATGGTGGTGGGTGGGGTCATTTGGTTTTGATTGAGATGGCGTGTCTGCATTTGATTGTGTGTGTGAGGGGGGGGAGGAGAGGGGGTGACTGCAGCTGGGACCCCGGATCACGGATGGCCCAAGTCTGACTGCTGAATCCCCCTATGAGCCTCCCTTTGACTCGTTTAGATGAGTCGTGCTGGCCGGGGCGAGGGGCAGGTCATCACATCATAGTGGCTAGCTGGCAGTGTACTATGCTGTTGAATATTCCTAGAGGACCGTCCTCCGATGAACGTTGGTTGCCTGTGGCCGGTCACCAGACCATACTGGCTAGCTAGCCAGCTGTAGCTGGCGGCATAAGACATTCTCGTTGGTTGCGTGTGGCTGCGTGGGGACATCTGGTGCAGTGCACATGGAGGGACTATTTGTCGCTTGGGGTGATGCCATGCAGCTCACTGGCAGCATCACACTTCTTCAAGGTCGACTGGCAGCATTACACTTTTGAAGTAGGGCAATTTCTGGTTGCATGTGGCGGCGCGGGGACATCTGGTGCATTGGGGGCGGGGTTATGCTTACCATACACCTCACTGGCAGCATCACACTTTCCCAGGGCCGACTGGCAGCATCACACTTTTGAAGTAGGGCAATTTCTGGTTGCATGTGGCGGCGCGGGGACATCTGGTGCATTGGGGGCGGGGTTATGCTTACCATACAGCTCACTGGCAGCATCACACTTGCTCAGAGCTGGCTGGCAGCATCACACTTTTGATGTAGGGCGAATGTTGGTTTGCATGTGGCTGCGTGGGTGTAATGATGACGATATCCTGTGTTTTTGCGAGCTGTGTAACGGACAGCTGGCTACAAAAGAACACAGAGATAGAAAAGAAAAGAATTAATTGCTGGATGGACTAATTTAGGCAGTGCAAGAGGCACTGCGTCGTAGGAAGCAGTGGTGCTCCCTGAGGTCAGCAGCAGCAGCAATGCTACTGATGACTCAGGGTTGACTCAGCTTTTAGGTGCACATATGCTGACATGGCGACATGTTACGAGTGCACCCAAGTACCGACTGCTCGTCTTCCGATGTAAATTATTTGTAAGAGAGCATCCACTAGTTTTTCATCAAGAAAGCATACTCAACAACTGCTGTTGTCAAGCAACCAAAGGTAGCAAACAAATTAAATAGTCCACTCTTCGGTGTGTCTTGTCTCGTCTCTCTGGCCCGCGCTAGGTGACTTCGACATAGACAGCCCTGTTTGGGCAATACACTGGTATACGGAGTGAGGGTTTTAGGGGTTTAGGGTTCCCCTCACTTCAGTGGGGCGGGGGATGCAGGGGGGATGTAACAGGCCTTCCCCCTAGGGGGGGAAGCATTGGTTGATATCATGCAGCTTACTGCCGCAGCTCATTTTCTTAGAGCTCATTGGCAGCATCACACTTTCTCAGAGCTGACTAGCAACGTCACACTTTCTCAGAGCTTACGAACGCATGAACTCGTCTGTGGTGGCTGGACGTACTTCGATGCAACATTCTTGTGCGATGGGGTTGCACGCTTGGTGCGTTTACTTATATAGTTGAAAACATCATACACGATACTCTACGGTGGTTACCAAAATCACACCAGTGCACCAGGGGCAGAACCACCAGCAGGTGTGCGCATGCAGCATTGATTGGTACAATTTTGCGTGTGACATTGGTACAAGGTTGCAGTGGCATCAGCCTCCTTGTGGGAAGGCCAGATGGGGATTGTTTTGGGGCTTAAAGGGTTTTGTCCCGGCCTGTTGCGGTTTATCTTGATTAGTCCAAACACTGCTTTGAATAGTTCTGCAACAGCACGAACGTGCAGCAGCATTTGATCAAACGCATACTTTCCCTCACACAGCCTGTGAAGTGCTCACTTGGTGTACTGCCAGCGTTTTTTTACAGTGCTGCTGTTACAGCCACACGGTTGCTGCTGTGGCATACAGCTGCAGGCCTGTTGGCAGTACCCATACTGTTTTTTTGTGCGCATACCTCAACTACAACTGCTGCGACCAGTCCTGCGCCTGCCAGTGCACAGCAAGAGATAAGTTGTTACATCTGCTGACTGCGTATGTCAGTGCACTTTGTTTTTCTGGATCATGACACACGTGTGCACATTTGGTGCATTCCACATCCACTGTCTGTTGGCGGATGTGCCTCGAAGGTTTGTTTGTTTTCCATGGCATTTTTTCTGGCTGCCTTGCGAGGCCTATCAGTTACCTTGATGGAAGACACTCAGACCTGCCTGGCAGGCATTTGCTGCCGGCGTCTGCCTTCTTGTTACTATGTACGAAGTGGGAGCTTGTTGTCGTGGTGGCAGCTCAGCTTGTATGGATAATGTAGATGCAGCTCAGCCTGTATGGCTGGCAGGACAAGCGGGACAACGCTCATGTCATGCACTAGGCCAAACTGGGCCTGATTGGTTAGGGCGTTTTGGGGGTTACCCTCACCGGTTTTCCGGGAAAATCATGACCGGGTGCCCTTGGTCATGACCGGCCCTTGGCCGTGCTGGTGAGTTAAGCCCTTGTCTGGCAAGCATGACCTTCAGACCGGTCAGGCATGGTCAGACAGTAACTGTGCTATGCCGGCGAGTGTCCCGATAGAGTGGCCGGCGAAGATCTTAACCAACGGCGTACTGCTGCAGTGCAGCCGATTCAGAGGGCACATGTGTCAAACGCGTAGGTTTTACACGTAGATATGCATGACACGCAGCAGGGAACGTGTGCATGCATGCAATCCGCGCAGTTAGCCACTGCTTAGATGCTGCTGCTGCTGTCCGTGCCACCACTGCCACATTGTGGTGTAGCACACATGCTGGTGTGTGCACCTCAACTGCACACCCCTTAAAGCTGCTTCCCTTTGCCACACAGCTGGCTGGCAAGGCTATTGAGGCACACAGCACAGAAAAATGCTCCTGCATGCATGCGTGCCCAGCTGCGAGCTTCCTTTTGCAACAAGCATGTAAGGCAAATGGCACATATACGTATGCATTGAGCCTGAGGTGCTAGCTTCACATGCCTCATGCACATGCATGCTGACTGATGCGGTACATCAGCTGCAGCTGCACAGCAAATGCCTGTGCAAGATACACACACATATCGTATGCATGCAGCTATGCGTATTCTTATGGCAGTTCTGAGCAAAACACAATACCATGCATGCACAAGGTGTATTGCTGAACCACCCATACCAAGACCATTGCAAAGCCAACAGTACACCATGGTAAACCTCTGATCACTCCATGTTGCCCAATCTGCTTCTTGTGCTGTTGACACATCGATATGTTTATGTAGAACCATCCACCAGCACAACACCAACAGCTGCAACAGCTGCTCATGACCAACATGCAGCTCAGCCAAATGCTTCGCTACTGCCCATCTGCTGCAAGTGCCGAGCCTTGCCTAGACTGCGTCCTGTGATGGTACACAGTGCAGCCAGCTGCTGAGTAAAGCGAGCTACCTGCAAGCAGCAGCACATCGAAGCTGCATTTCAGCATGCACAATCCTCGTGCCACGCATGCATAACATGCTGCATATACAGCCAGCAGGCATACAGCACTGCGCACGGCAGCATAACATGTTGTGATTGATGCATGACACTAGCGCTAGAGCTGGAATCCAGGTTGATGGACAGTCGCACGTGTGCAACGAATGCTGTTGTTGCAGACTTCTGCGAGCACTACCAGGCACTACTGTACTGAACGTAAGCTAGAGCACCAGAGTTCTGCTGCAACACTCTGCTGGCGACAAGGTGCAATACTGTAAGCAGCATCAACTCACCTGCTGCAACATCAGAAGCATGTCGCACGCTAGTGGGTTTTTTTAGTGGCTGCGCTGTGCGTTGAAGATTTGTTGCTGCAGTTCAGTAGATCCAAGGCAGCTCAGCCGGTGCAGCAGGCCACACACACAGCGAGGAGGTCTGCTGTGCTGCAAGCAAAGCACAGGCAGCGGACGTTGCAAGTTGAGCGGCAGTTTGCACAAGCACAGGAAAGGACAGCGCACCTACATATATGCTGCTAGCACGTGCTGCTACCTCATTTGTCATCAACTTGGCTGCCGCCTGACAGTGCTGATGTCGGACCTGCAGACCTCACATATTCATCGCACACGCATGTTTACATCAGCGCTAGTGCGGCAGTTATCCCGCAGATCTGTGGGTTGTCAAAAGCATCTTGTACATCTTGGCAACTGCGCACGATCCTGCACATCACTGCTGCTGCTGCCACTACCGTTGCTCAGCTGTTTGTTAGCAGCCATGATCACTATGCGAGTGAGATCTGTAGCATACACTGCTTCTGCTGCTGCTATAGCTGCAAGCTTTGTGCCTGAATCGCTGGATGCGGCCACCAACTGCATACACACCTCGGTGCATCATCTCAGCGGCAGGAAGGTGCCACCAGTTGACCTCTTTAAATGCCTATCGTAGCAGCACCTGCGCAGGCACCATCTGTATGCTACAACATTCATGTACTTCAGCAGTTCTCCAGCAGAGTGCTGTTGCCCAGCAAGCGCTGCTCAAGCACTGTCTGTAAAGCAGAACCAGGTGCTGCTGGTAGCTGCTGAACACAGTCGACATGCCCCGCCTACCATTTCAAACGTTGTCTGCTGTCAGAAACGATGTCGCTTTGAACGTGGCATCTCCTCGCTGACCACCACCAGCTGCTGCTGCTCTGCCACAAGTAGGCTTGTGATCTTGGCCTCCAGACGCCTCCATCAGCCATCACATGCCATAAGTCATATATAACGATAAAGTAAAGGTTTTTCAAGGATGCGGCTTTGGGAGCGGTGCTTGTGCGAACCAGAGGCGTTCAACTGCCTCGAATGGATTTCTCCTTACTCCGCAACCATGTCTTCTAGCCAACACAGATGAACGTACGCAAATCTCGGATGATTTATCTGCAGCGCAGCGCAGCAGCTGCTGTAGCGAGTTTGAGTGGGGCTGTCATTGTCACTTGTGCAAGGTACCACCAATCAGCGCACACGCTTCATACTGTGGCTAACTAACCGAAAGACTAGTACTTTCAGCAATCCTGGCGGCAGACTCGTCGATTTCTTACATCACGGGTGATTAGCTGGTGGTTAAGGCCTTCACCGCCCCCTAACCCTGAGCCCCAGGCTGGGCCAAGCCCTTCACCAGGAGCGGGAAGTCATTGACTGGTGATGCCGGGCTACACTCCCCCTAACCAATCAGGCCCAGTTTGGCCTAGTGATGAGGACAGCTTGCCGTGATGATCGTGTATGTTGCGAACGTGCTGCAAGCGTTCCAACGGGCGTGCTGGTGTTTGTGTTGATCTACCATTGGTCGCATGCGCACCGCAGGCCTGTCTTTCTCCAGATGACATGTCCTGCTTTGACTAGTCCAGCGCAACAGTACTGCTACACCGTGAGTGACACAGCTGCTGTTGTGCGTTGTTTAGCAGATAACGCTCATGCCTTGATGGCACGTTCAGAGCTGCAAACGATGTTTGTTGGGCAGAGGCGCGAACAATGCATGCAAGCGGGTTGTTGTAGCAATTGCACTGGCCTGATCAAAGGCCCCTTCCGTGGCAACTTGCAGCTTTACAACAGTGTTTGAAGAGGTGGTGATCACTGTTGCCGCATGTCACCAGATATTGTGTACAGACATGTAGTCACTACAGGCAATGTTATAATTTGCTGAGGTGCGCTGAACGCATCCATCTTAGGATGGCATGGTGCCAGCCTGGCACGACAGTGTCGTCACGCCAGCAGTAGCGCTGCTTTGGTTACTCCTGCACTGTGCCGCACGGCTGGCAGCTGCTGTTTTGTTATGCTTGGTGCCAGGTGTCGTCAAGACAGCAGTAGCGCTGCTTTGGTTATTCCTGCACTGCGCCGCACAGCTGGCAGCTGCTGTTGTGTTATGCTTGGCGCCAGGTGTCGTCACGACAGCAGGCACTCCGGTAGCGCTGATTTGACTAGTCCTGCACTGTGCCGCACGGCTGGCAGCTGCTCAGTTGTGTTATGCTTGGCGCCAGGTGTTGTCACGACAGCAGTAGCGCTGCTTTGGTTATTCCTGCACTGCGCCGCACAGCTGGCAGCTGCTGTTGTGTTATGCTTGGCGCCAGGTGTCGTCACGACAGCAGTCACCCCGGTAGTGCTGATTTGACTAGTCCTGCACTGTGCCGCACGGCTGGCAGCTGCTCAGTTGTGTTACGCTCGCGACAGCTTCAGCAAGTCTCTTGTTTGGAACTTGTGACAGCAGTGCTGTTGTGCTAGAATCCTGCGCTACAAATCACCTGTGTGGCACAAACAACAGCAGCTCAAACGCATGTCTCTGCGACTGCCAGTCGCGGCGTCTGCCCTAGGCCCCATGGGGCCAGCGGTGGCCATGGTGGATTATGAAACTTGCTGTGACAGCGTTGCAGAGTAAACGCACGATCCTCCCACTTTTTTACTTAGGCTGCAGTTCCGTAGGTAAGATCGGCGTTCAACAGGCCAGCGTGCAGCTGTACAGGGCAATACTTGCGCAAGTACAGCACGTGACGTCAATGACGGGTTTGACTAGCTTGTGCATTGTAAGACTTGCTGTGATGAGGGGTGATTTACATGTAGCAAATAGTAAACGGTTTATGCTGCACAGCGTGCGCTGCAGCTCCCGTCGTTGACAACACGTTCATGTTACTATCATACCGCCTCCTGCGTTATCATGCAAACACACTTAGAGGTTGCTTTGCTAACCAAATAACGAACTTAATAGCCTTCAAAAGCCATAGACGGTTCCCGTTGCACTGTGCTAGTGTCTACTGCTAGCGTTTTATGCCGCGGCCTGTGCTAAGGCATTGATAGCTAGAGCAGCTTAAATTAGTAGTTGCAGTAAACGTCGATGATAGCATCTGGAGAAAGCATATGACAGGTTGCTAGTAGCGGGCACAGGAGGCAATGGCGTCAGCCTGGGCTCCGGAGGCCAGGGATGGGCAACAACAGCTATCAAAGTTATCGAAAGATGCAGCAGGAGCTGACCAGCACATCGCCTTGATAGAGGTGGGTCGTAGAGTACAGCAGCATGCTGGTCTGCATACTCGAAGCGTTTTTACGCCCTCTGCTGCCTAGCACTGCATGCAACGATGCACATGTTTCTGAAATGCATCAGGTAGACTCAACGAAGTGTTTACTGCAGGGATGTGGGAGCTGCAGCGAGCAAGAGCTTCGAGCGCGCCTTGCTCCGTATGGCTCCATCGCTTGGTGCAATGGCGTGGGTGATGGCCGGTACCTGGTGCGGTTCCTGACAAAAGAAGGCGCTTCAGCTGCAACGCTGGCGTTAGACGGCGCCAGCTTGAACGGCAGCACCATAAGGATTGCACCCTACAGTGTAGGGCACATGCCAGGCCTGCTACAAGGAGACAGGTAAGCTTGTCAGCAATGGCTTCTCAGCAACTGCACGAGCGAAGGTGATATGTTGCCTATCTTGTGCAGGACAGCATTATGGCAGACAAGCAGGTGCTGCAAGCAAGCTAAACACAGTACGTTCTGTGCTGCTGTCTGCTCCTGGTCTGCTGCAGCCCCATGGCGCGTGTGGAGAGCATCCCAGCACTGCTACAAAGCCAGCTTGACTACTTTGACATGCTGGTGGCGGAGGAAGCAGGCCAAGCAGCACAGCAGCAGCAGATGCAGCAGCAGCACAACCGGCTAGGCCAGCAGGCCAATTTGCTTGCAGGAGCCTTCCCAGAGCTGGAGCCGTGTCACCCAGAGTGGACATGTGGTACTGCAGGAACTGACATGTTGACGCCACTGGAGGATGAGGTGCTCAGCATGGATGGTAGCCCTATGAACAGGTAAGTGTTCGGCTGAGCAGCAGTGTGCTTGCACTGGAGTGTGTCCTGAGAGAAGCAACCTAGGCGCGTGTGCTGCTAGGCTGTGGGAGCTGTATGATTGAAACAGCTGCTCCTGCAAGCACCCTTGCAAACCAACATCTGTATGCTGATCCTGCAACTTCACAGGCCCCGTGTAGTGCAGGAATCCCACAGCATAACAGATAGACGCAGGAGTACTCAAGCTGAGGTGACCCCCTACTGTACTACTGCCCTTCCTGTGTGCCTGTTTCCTGCAGCTTCATTGGTGGCAGTGGCCTCAGCACCTCTCAGCTCTGGACGCAGCGCTCTATCGGCGCAGTGGCCCGCAAAGACCTTGCAAAGATTGCAGCCATGCAGAGCCTCGCACAGCAGCACAGCAACAGCAGCTCGCCCGCGCCAGGTGGCCTGATGGCGACAGGCAGCCTCGGCCTAGGCAGCCCTTGGGGTTCGTTCACCGCAGGAAGCAGTAACGGCAGTGCAGCTGAGCTGCAAATGCCTGGTATGGTGCGCAGGGTGTCGTCTCCTGCAGGACACTCGGCCACTCTCACGCCTCGCAGCAACTACAGCTTCACAGGAGGGCAGGATGGCGCAGCAGCGGCCATGCAGAGCCTGCAGGGGTTGCAGCTGCAGCTTGGCAGTGGAGGTCCTGCAAGCGGCAACATCAGCGGCTGGCCTAGCCACATCATGCAGCTGCCTAGTGACCTGGGGCTTGGTGACAGCTGTGGGGACGGGCCAGCAAGTCTGCTGCAACAACAGCAGCAGCTGCTGATGATGCAGGCCAGTATGAACTCAGAGGTGATGTTGCCCATGCTGTCGAACAGCATGCTAGGAGGCAATGCGTCTGGCAGCTTTGGCAGCGGCGACGTGATGGGGCGGGGCGCTGCAGAGTGCAGCAGCAGTGACATCTCTGGCATGTTGGGCGGTGGTATGCCTCTCCCACCGCCTCCTCCTGCGCAGCAGCAGCAAGGCATGATGGGTGCGCCGCCACCTCCCCCGCCACGCGGCAATGGAGAGGGCCACAACGGCTATGGCAGCACTGATGGGCGGCTGTCAGGTGGGTGCATGCTAGTGCTGGCAGCTGATTGGACGTCAGCACTGCCACTCGTTTGCAGCTTGAGGCGCTGTTCTGCTAGCGTTCAAACCAGCACTACACTGGCAACAACAGGACGACAGCTGCCAACCCATCCGCAGATCTGTGCACGTTACTGCATTCCTGCAAAAGGCGCTGCTCATTTTGTGCCATCTCTGGTTCGAATTTGATGGCCTAACACGTGTCTTGCTGTGTATACTGCTCCTGCAGGCTCTGCCAGTCCAGTGCCTGCACCACCACCCAGGGCAATGACGCCCAGCGGCTCCTCGGCATCTGGCCAGGTCTGGGGCCCCAGCCCCACTGCGTCACCCCGCTTTGCAGGACCCGCACAGGTGAGAGGCAGGCACATGCGCACTTGCAGCTGGTGTCTGGGGCCGTAGTTTGAGAAGTGGTGCACGGCAGGATGGCGGGGCCTGCACCTCGCAAGCACTGCAAGCTTAGCCATGTGTAATTCACCTTTGGGATACCTGCTCTAGCAGGCAAGCTATCTCCAGCAAAAGAAATCAACATCTGATACATCACCTGTCTGTTTCCCTGCATGCTTTGGTGTTGTGCAGCAGCCTCAGTCACCCAGCCAGAACTTCAGGCCACCACGTGTCGCGACGCGCCTCTTCCAGCCAGGAATGTCCAACCTAGGCCACAACAACTGGGGCGGCCAAGGCTGCTCCGAGCAGCAGCAGGGTCCAGGCAGCGGCACTGGATACAACCAGCAGCAGCAAGGGCAGCAGGGGCAGCCGATGCTGCCGACTGGCGCATTCAACCAGCCTCCTATGCAGCAGGGACAGCAGCCGGTGCCACCCCCATACGGCAACAGAGGTGCCAGCCCAGTTAACAGGGGCCTGCCGCCTCCTCCGCCACCTGGCATGCCGCCCCCTGGCTATGCCGCAGCATCTGCAGCGGCAGCAGCCAACGGCATTTGCGGCTCGCCCATCCCCCCGTGCTCTCCAGCTGGGGGCAGGCTGGGTGGGCTTGGAGGCGGTGCGCTGCATGGCATGTCGTCGTGTCCTGCAAGCATGCTTGAGAGCATGGCGAGTGGGAATAGCCAGTGCATGGGTGCGCGCAGCCCCTGCCCTGCTGGGCCACCTCCGTTGGCCAGCCACAACTCTGCTGGGTCGCTGCTCATGGAGCGACCTGGCGGTGTTGCAGGTGGATATGGGATGCAGCAGCAGGCGCGATCACAGACGCCGCAGGCAGCAGCACCAACAGGGGCAGCTCCCATGTGGAAGGCAGATGGCTCCATGTTTGTTACAGAGCTGCTGCAGCTGCTGCGGGGAGGCGCAGCTGCAGGCAACAGCTTCCTTTGCAACCTGCGTGATCTGTTGGAGTGTGCTGTGGCAGCTGCAGAAGTGGACAGCACAGGTACCAATGCAGAGACGGACAGTGCCAACGCCAGTGCCAGCAGCAGCACTGACAAGAAGGGCGCGCCAGCAGCAGCAGCAGACGCAGCTAAGGCAGCAGCAGCAGTGCCTGTGGATGCAGCCGCCTTCCTTGGCATGCTGCAGGAAGCAGCTGCGCCTCTGATGGCAGCAGCAGCTGTAGCAGCAGCAGCAGCGCCGCGCATCAGCAGCTTAGGCCAGCAGCCTGGCAGGCGCGGCTCGCAGCAGCAGCGTATGTCAGAAGCGAGCGACGCCGCCATCAACAGCAGTGCGGCAATGCTTGCAGGAGCCTCCAGGTCATCCGCTGGCAGCAGCATTAGTGAGGCAGGCAGGGGCCTCAAGCCCATTCGTACAGCAGGTGGTGACAGGAGCAGCTCTTCAGCAGGCAGTGAGCATCAGCTCAGCGCTGATGTGGACACGCCACCTGGCATGCTGCTGCGTCAGCAGCTTGCAGGCAGGGCGAGCGGCTCCTGCTCGCAGCCTGGCAGCCCGAGTGCAGCGCAGCTGCAGCTGCTGCACCCGCTGCACCCGCGCACCACCACCAATGGCGGCCGCGAGGCTGGCGGCATGCCGCAGCCGGGCACGCAGATGCTGCTAGTGCCTCAGACGCTGCCTGAGCTGCTGTCTGCGCGCGCTGCGCTGGTGCGGCTGATGGTCAGCGCGCACCGCTTTGTGCAGAGCCAGCAGTACAGGGGCGTTGCTGCTCGGCTGGAAGGTGTGGAGGCAGTGTATGACAGCATGCATGACGACCCTGTGGTAGTGAAGCGGCGCAAGTGCAGGGAGATGGCGGCGATGAGGGAGTCGATCCGGCAGGATGCGGCGTTTGTTCAGGTGGGTGTTGCAAGGCACGGCTTCTCTGCCGGCAATGTGTCTACGTTTGCTGACTGTTCCTTTGCTGTCACTGGAAGTCTGCCCCCAATGCCACCAAATATACATGCAATAGCGTGCTGTTGTTGCTCCCCATGACTGTTACTATGCTGTTCTGGTATCTGTTTCCATCCCGTACAGGCTGTCTCCTCCCTGAGCTCTCTGCACAACCACATCTACATCTCACAAACGTGCTTCTCCTGACTGTTACTGTGATGCTGGTATCTGTTTCCGTCCCATGCAGGCTGTGTCTTCCCTGAGCTTTCTGCGCAACCACATCTACATCCAACAAGCGTGCTTCTGCTGTTCTGTCCCTTTCCGTGCAGGCTGTCTCCTCCCTGAGCTCTCTGCGCAACCACATCTACAGCCTGTCGCGCAAGGTGCTCATCGGCTACGGCCACGTTGAGGGGCTGCCAGTAGACCTGCTGCTCGGAGGCCTCACCTCGGAGCTCGCCACCATCCTGACTGACCCATCTGGCCAGCCACCGCCTGGCATGGCAGCAGCAGCAGATCGTGAGGCAGGATGCTGTGCAGCTAGCGAGCCTGGCAGTGGAACCCCAGCAGCAGCAGCAGCAGCAGCAGCAGCAGCAGCAGGGGCTAGCAGGAGTGAGGGAGGAGCTGGTGGAGTAGGGGAGCCTCAGGGGACGCTGCCACAGCAGGTGCTGGACTTTTTCACGTGTGCGCTGCCGCTGCCGAAGCTGGCGCTGCTGGTGTTCACTGAGTTTGTGGCTGTGGACCCCTCGCCGTGCTGCGTTTCGACACCGGCGGCTGGAGCTGGAGCTGCCACTACGGGTAGCATCGCTGGCAGCTTCGGTGGTGGTGCAGCAGCAGATGGTGCAGGGGTGGGTGGTGTGACTGGCGGTATGGCTAGCGGCAATGGTGGAGGCGGTCAGCGGGGCAGCAACTTGCGGCACAGCCGCCGCAGCAGCAACAGCAACGCTGATGCAGCACGTGCAGCAGCAGACGGCGCTGTGCAGCACGGCAACGAGCGGCGCGGCAGCTATAACAGGTACAGCAGGGACGGCGAGAGCGGCAACAGCAGCGGCAACGGCCATGGTAGGGATAGAGAGATGGATAGGCATGGCAGTGGCGGTTCAAGCAGGAGCGGCAGGAGCCACGGCAGCTACAGCAGCAGCAGCAGCAGCGCTGGCCACCATGCAGGGGGACCAGATGGGTCCAGCAACGCTGGTGGCAATGGCAACGGCAACGGCAAGCAGCGCGGTCAGCGGCGCTCCCTGCAGTGTGGGTTTGACTTGGTGGCAGAGGCGGCTGCACTCGAGGCTGCAGCTACCGCAGCAGCTCCTCTGGTGGCTGCGGCTGTATGCGACTTGCCAACGGGCCGCAAGACGCGCACCAGCAGCAGCGATGCTTGATTGGTTGCGAGGGTTGCCAAACCTTATGGCAGGATTTCCATTGGTGGGTTTGGCTTTGGCAGCTGTGTGTTCTGGGGTTGACAATAGCGTGCCAACCGGTGACGTCAGCGTGTTTGTTGATTTGAGACTTTGTGCAGGCAAGCATGCAGCCTGTGTGATTCGGCTGTTTCTGGAGTGGGGCTGACTGAGGTTTTGCAAATGCTGCATTTTCAAATGAACCCTGGACGTTTGGCGACGTTTGACGTTTGTAGGTTTTGCGCAGGCTGTGGTGGGCGGAGCTGCCACACTATAGCTAGGGTTTGTGGCAGTGCCAGCACTGCTGAGGCCTCGGAATAACATGCTATCATAGCATGGTGACTGCAGTCTGGCTGCAGTCACACTGCCTTATCATCTCTTCCGACAGAGTAGATGTGTGCTGTAGTAAGCGTGTAGGGGTTGGTCAGGGCAGCAGGAGAGTGGCACATGGCTTTTCATACTATGCTGAGCAGGATATGCTTTCTCCTGTAGGTTTTCACTCTGTGTACTCAGTAGGCTGTAGGAAGCAGGAGAGTGGCACATGGCTTCTTATCAGCAGGATACGTTATCACTGTGAAGCTGGTTTTACTCTATGTGCTCAGTAGGCTGTAGGAAGCAGGATGCGCTTGAGTGGGCTGCTGGCAGCATGCAGGAGATGCTGACCTGGCTGTCTTGGCTGCTGCTGGTTGCTGTATGGGTGATGGCCGAGGACATTTTTGGCACAGAAGGTAGATACAGCAGATACAGCAGATCCAGCAAGTGGTGCAGATGGGCTGATGGGAAGCCTGGCAGGATGTGCTGCATTGTGACTGTTTTTTTGCGTGTCAGGTTTGGCCAAAGATGCTGGGCCGCACACAGTGGCTGTGGCCAGGCTGTGCACAACGTGTGGGCGGCTCATGAATGTGAGCGGTGCTGCACCAGGCTGTTTGTTGAAGCACCTTTCCAGCCAAGGGGCGCCATCTACAGAAGCGGTGCCTGTGTCTGACCATTGCTCTGGTGAATGGTGCACACAGCAGTGCTGCTGCTGCTACCAGCAGGATGTGAGCTGTTGCTATCTGCAGGATGTTGGCTTGAGATCCAATTATACGTTTTTCTAGCAGTATGAGGCAGCCATAGAAGAGGTCCACTCTCACACCACCACAAGTGGGTTTGACATTGGGCCTGCTAGAAATGACAATGCAGTGAACCATCCTTTGCATCTCCTTCCTTGCCCCATCCAGTGATGGGCGTAGTTTTGGCTAGCTGTCATGTCAGCAATCAATCTGCAGGTGTGGCCTACTGCTTGTGTGTGATGCTTGCTGCCATGCTGTTCTGCTTGCAACCCTTTTTTTGCCACTGCTGAAAGACACAGTGCGCTTGTTACTCGTGTGGCAGTTCTTGCCAATGCAAGCGTTCGACTGCCTTGCTTACTTACAAAGGTATTTAGGTGCTAGGCTGCTGTCTTGTCCTGTGCTGACACTGTTAGTTATTTGAAAAGCAATAATTTGAAAAGCAATAGCATAATGCGACTGGCTACAGCTACTGTACTTGTCTCAACAGTAGCTGTAGCCAGTCGCATTACGCTATTGCTTTTCAAATTACTGTTAGTTATATACTTGAATGCCTTGTTATCAAGCCGTTTTTTGTGCCTGCGTGCGCCGCCGTGCCAAGTGGGTGCCATTGATTGTACGGCTGTGATGCAGCACGATGCAGCTGTTGGCTCAGGCTTGGTTCTGTTCACTCACCGTGACCCCCCCCCAATGCATTGCCCTGTGCTCTAATTCTACTATACATTGATGGCATGTTCCGATGGTGCAGCTGCTGTTTCTGCAGCAGCTGCAAATGGCTGATCTTTTTACAATTCAATACAATACACCTTCAGGACTGAAACCTGCCTCAGGCACTAGCCCAGTGAGCCGATACTCCGCTCATGAGGGTTTTTGGTAGTAATTGTACCCAGTCTTTCCTTCGTTGGTTGGGCGATCGAAACCACCCGCACAAGTCCGTCAATTCCAGTTGCTTTTTATGCCCAGCCACGGGCGGTTGGACCGGGATTCAAACCCGGGTCTCCAGCATACAATGCCGGTATTCTACCACTAAACTACCCAACCTTTTACACGTGTTACTCAGCAGATTGACATCAAGCTTCCAGTTCTACATCACTTTACTGGATTAGCAGTAGGCTTGGGCCCAGCGGCTGTGACACATGCCAGCCGTAGGTGGCTGCAGGATACATCATGTATGATCCTTATTGATACCCAGTAGATGTTAACTGATACCCAGTAATGCGTAGGTTGCGGCAGCACAGTGCTAGCATGCTGTGCATAGTCTGCAGTGTGTGCTGCCAGCATGCGGCATGCGCTCTAGGTTGATGCGCTCGTGGCTTTAGGTTGATGTGCAACGTCACAGTACCTGGTACTGTGTAGTACAAATGATGTGGGCGGTGCTGGGCCACATGTGCATTTGTCTGGGGCTGGAGTCGGGTGCTGCATGGGCAGCCTGGCGCAGATGAGCGACTAGATGTGTGCACGTTGCTGCTGTGTGTGCAGAAGTGGGTGCTATGCTATGTGTGCTGGTGTGGGCGACGTTGGAATTAGCAGGCTGCCTATTGCAGGGTGTGTATGCAACAGATGACATAAGCACACTGTAGGGCCAGAGGCAATCCTTGCGAGGCTGTATTGTACAATGTGAACGCAAGCAACGGCCGCCAAACCCGGGGCTGTTGCTGCAAGGTGTGCAGTGGCCATGGAGCCTTCAAGCTGTGAGCAGTAGTAGCCGGTTTGCCTTTGAATTGGTGGAAGTCCCTCTGTGACTACTGCACTCACTTGGAGTTAGGCCGCGTAAGTCCTTTCTAGTGCCATTGTTTTTGTTTTACTTAGTCTAGTGTGTGTGCCACCCCTGCTGGACGTGGCGGCATCTGCCTAGAAGCCTGATGAAGGCATCTGACAGCCGATTTGTGACGGGTTGAAAGTTGAGCCTCCAGTACATCTCTTCGGTAACTTCCCATCGTGGTACACTGTGTAGGGGTGTTGCTGCCAGCTCAAATGAGCAAGTTGGTGTACAGGCAGCCAGCCTCTGACATGAGGCACATGTGCACACAGGTGTGCTACTCGCCGAGCTATCGGTTCGCCTGTGACAGGCCCAGTCGTGCCGCACAATGGTCTGCTACTATTGCCGCAGGCTGAGTACTCAGCCTCACAGCGAGTCACTCATGGATGAGGAGTTCCGTTAAAGGGGCGTTCAGTTTCCCAAGGCCCTTGCCAGTGGGTGTTATGTACTATAGCACACACTGCGCTGCTGCAGCGACCATGATGTTCAGATATGCCTTAGGCTCATTTGTACACAATACAATGTATGAATTTCGGGAAAAAATGCAACCCTCAACAGGCCATGCAGCACGTGCAGCTGCCTCCTGCTAGAGTGCTGCTGCCACATTCATGCATCAAGCTCTCAGAGGTGGCACCTCTGGTGCAGGTCTGGCTTGCATGCTGACCAGCAAAATTTGCGGCACTCACAGTGCAGCACTCACAGCGACGAAAAGGCATGCTTCCTTGTACACATTCATCTCATGACAGGCCATGCAGCACGTGCAGCTGCCTGCTGATGCTGTCAAGCACATCCCAGTCCACGACACTGTCAGTGCGGGTGGACGCAGCAGCAGCAGCAGCCATCTGGCCAGCTTAAGGACGGATGTCAGCTGGGGAGGCAGCCCTGCTGCCACCACCTTCCAAGCTGCTGCTGCTGCTGCTGCTGCTGCTGCTGCTGCTTTCGCTCTCATACACCTCCCCGGGCGATACCATGTCCTCATATACACGCCGCTGCTGCTGCTGCTGCAGCTGCCGTTCAGCCTGGCGCTGGTCTTGCGGAGTACCTGAATCTTCAGGTGCTGCTGCGGATACAGCAGCGTACGCCCTTGCGGCATCTGCTGCTGCTGCTTGTTTCTGGCGCTGTTGATTGTCCAGAGTAGCTGCCTTT
Organism: Tetradesmus lagerheimii; assembly: GCA_902809745.2. NCBI lineage: Eukaryota > Viridiplantae > Chlorophyta > Chlorophyceae > Sphaeropleales > Scenedesmaceae > Tetradesmus > Tetradesmus lagerheimii. The sequence continues at coordinate 320,617 of CADDIJ020003022.1, forward strand.
GTGGCCGCCGCCGCTGCTGCTGCTGCTGCCGCCACCTTTGGTGATCGCTCGTGACTGGGCCGTGCTGCTGTTGCTGCTAGCTCTGATGAACGCGCTTGAATGAGTCCTGCTGCTGGTGTGGCAATGCCATACATCTGCTCCAGCATAGACACCTGATCCGACAGCCCGCGCATGGTCTGCAGCAACGACAAGCAAGTGACGTGCATTGTAACAGAATGATTCCTGGACACCAGGTGACAGCAAGTTGTGCACCTGCAATGCAAAGCTGGACCAGGAGGGACCCGCACAGACCTCCTAGGAACCTGCATCAACAACAAAATTACGTATTGTACACCGCAGCGCAGGCCCCTCCGGCAGCAGCAACACATTGATCGTGTCATAACTGTTGTGTGTACTGCTCAACCAATGATGAGCCGTTCCACTCGAGGCTGTCTGTAACAGCAGCAGCACTGTAGCAGGAAAGCAAGAAAGCAAGCAGAGCCACCGACCCCTTCATGCAAGGCTGTACACACATGCAACTTTGTACAAGAAAAACAGGAATCTGGGTTCTCTGCTGGTCCAAGCTAGCCACTGAATATCAGTGCTGCTTTGGCCGTTTTAGGGTGAGGCCACAGGCTTTCAAACAGCCAGTGGCTCTCACCCTGCATGTTTCTCATGATGTATGTTCCCCAGAATGGTTGCAGGGTTCGAGCCACTGGCTGTTTGAAAGCCTGTGGCCTCACCCTAAAACCTAACCCTGCCAGTTCTGTTGCGCCTGATGGCCCATACTTGTTTGCGCTAGTGCTGTTCACACAAACAGCTTGATGATGGACGAAGAGTCCGAAACGCGTCGCTCAATGTGTAACAGTACTTACTAGCAACAGACAAGTGACTTTGAACGGTTGTTGAGCAGTGATAGCCAGTCAGTACACACCCCACACAAAACTTGTGCACACATGCAACTTTGTCGTGACCCACTGTACTGGGCTGTCTGTGGCACAAACTGGCCCAGCAATTCACAACAAAATAGCCTTTCCACGACAGTACTACTGTGCCACAGTACTGAGTAAGCTAAGCTGTGCCATGACTGATGCAGCAAACAATGCGCATCCTCTGTGCATGCAGGGTAGGGTGTCACTGCATGTTATTCTGCTAGAGGGCTGCTACATTATCACATCCTCACCAGTGCCAGCTCCATGAGGTCTCTGTCATCCGGGGCCACTTTCTGCTGCTGCTGCTGCTGCTGCTGCTGCTGTAGAACCAGCCACTGCAGCAGCTGCTGCTGTTGCCTGACCGCCTGTAGCAGCTCAGACTCACACTGCACAGCAGCAGCACCTGCTGCTGCTGCTGATGATGCTACTAATGGAAGAGCAATGTCTGCCGCTAGCTGCTGCTGCTGCTGCTGTAGCAGCACAGCGCTGCTCCTGTGCTCGAGCAGGGGTGGTCCTTTCTGTAACATCTCCTTTTGCTTCTCACGTGTCACGCTTCTGGCAGGCGACTCGGTGTGTTCCCTGCTGTGCCTGCCAGGCGTCGCTCTGCTGTGACAAACTCCTTGTGCAGCCCCCTTACACGCACCTGTGCTTGCAGCCTGCATTTCTGCAGCGCTGCTGCTGTCCCTGCCAGCAGCTGCTCTGCTGTGCCCTGTTACGGTGACAGTCGCAACAGCATCGGGTGGGATGCCGCTGCAAGCGCTGGCACCTGCAGGACCAGGAGCTCCGCTGACAACCTCCTGCTGCTGCTGCTGCTGTCGTGACTCATAACGCCAGCTGCCGCTGCGTCCCTTGCCGCTGCAAGCGCTGGCACCTGCAGGACCAGGAGCTCCACTGACAACCTCTTGCTGCCAATGCTGCTGCTGCTGCTGTCGTGACTCACAACCTGGGGCTCCGCTGACAACCTCTGGCTGCTGCTGCCAATGCTGCTGCTGTCGTGACTCACAACATGGCTCTCCACTGACATCCTCTGGCTGCTGCCACTGCTGCTGCTGCTGTCGTGACTCACAACGCCAGCTGCCGTTGCTCCCCCCGCTGCTGCTGCTGCTGCTGGTTGGTGTGCTGCAGCTGCTCCTGCTGTGCTGCTGGTGTGATGACTCAGCATGCTGCCATGGCTCATCATGTTCTTGACAGCCTTGTTGGCTGCAGCTGTTGTCACTATCGGAAGCTGACTCATGCTGCACCTGCAAACTCTGTTGCTTCTGCTGCTGCTGGTGATGCTGCTGGTGGTGGTGCTGGTGGTGGTGGTCACGATGCAACCTCTGCTGCTGCTGCTGTTGCGGCTGCTCTGCATGTTCTGCCTGCAGCTGCATCCGCTGCTTGTACTGCAACTCAACCACGTCACTAGCAGGCTCCCGATCACTTGCTGCTCTCAGTAATGCGGTGGCTGCTGCTGCTGCTCCCAGTACTGAGTCATGAGGTACTGCCGCTGCTGCTGCTACTGCTGCTGCTCCTGCCCTGTTCACAGCACCCCGTGATCGCACGCGCTCAGCAGCAGAGCTGCCCCTGCCGCTGCTGGTACTGGCAACTGCCGCTGCTGCTAACACCTGCTGCTGCTGCTGCCGCTGCTGGCTCCTCTTGACTCCTGCCCTGCTTGTTAAAACTGATGCTGGCCGCTGCACTGCTGCTGCTGCTGTTACCACTGCAGGTCCACTCCAAGACAGCATGCCAGCCCACACCCCTAGGCCAGGTATCGTAGGAGCAGCCTCTGCTGCTGCATCCCCAGCAAAGTTCACACCAAAGTTCACACCCAAATTCCCACGCAGGTCTACTGTGAAGTTCCTGCCTGGTGGGTCGTTGGCCTGCAGCGCTGTCAGCAGGCCGGCTGCTGCTGCTGCCCCTGGTAGGTGGTTAGCAGCCAAGCTGAGATGCTTCAGGCTGCTGTGTTCGTCTGCAAGCGCTGACGCCAAACAAGACAGAGAGGATTCTGTGATCTGCGCCAGGGGACGGCAGGAAAATAAAACAGGCACACAGTGTTGGTAGGCGCTTCGCAGCCAAGCTGAGGTGCTTCAAGCTGCTGTGCTCGTCTGCAAGCGCTGACGCCAAACAGGACAGAGAAGCCTCTGTGATCTGCGGCAGGGGGCAACAGGGAAAAACGGGCACACAGCGTTGGTAGGTGGTTAGCATCCAAGCTGAGGTGCTTCAAGCTGCTGTGTTCGTCTGCTAGCGCTGACCCCAAACAAGACAGAGAAGCTTCTGTGATCTGCGGAAGGGGAAGGCAGAGACAACCGGGCACACAGCGTTGGTAGGTGGTTAGCAGCAAGACTGAGGTGCTTCAGGCTGCTGTGCTCGTCTGCAAGTGCTGACGCCAGACAGGACAGTGAAGCTTCCGTGATCTGCAGAAGGGGGACGGCAGGAACAAGACGGGCGGACAGAGGTGTGGCATCACCTAGCGCGCATGGTCATACAGTATGGCGCATTTGGGTGCAGAGCATGGGCCAGCTTGACTCCTGTTGGCTCTGTCTGTCCACCACGAGACACGCCCAACACCTAGGTAGTAAACCGATGTTGATCAGCAGCTGAAACAGAACTGACAAAACCTTGCATCATGCTTGCCTCGTCACACCAAACAGTTGAGAAAGCATCAATGAAGCGGATGCTAAACTCGTTGCTGTCGAAGTCAGGATGCCGCCATGATACTGCTGCAACTGCAGAGTTGCGGCGTACAGCAACTGCCAAAACACTGCCCCTATGCTGCACCAATGCTTACCCACCTGGTTCTGTGCCAAGTCACCAATCTACCAAAGTAGGGCCATGGGCCCAACCACTGAGGAGCCAAAACAAGGTTCATGGGGTCCGGCAAGCAGGGAATTAAACAGGAACCTCAACCGACTCAGAAATTGCACACCCACCTGGTTCTGTGCCAAATCCAGCACCCGCAAGCCCAGCTGCTGCCTACTGCTGCCAGCCGCCCCATCACCATGCTGCTGCTGCCGCTGCTGGCCTCTGCGTTGCTGCCCTGCTGCTGCTGCTCCTCCCCGGAGTCCTTCCATCCAAGCCTGCTGTGCTGCTGTTGCCGCCTGTGCCTTGAGCAGTGCTGCCAGCCGCGTTGCTGATGCATCGGTGAGGCAGCAGCCGGGCAGCTCTATCAATTGGAGCTTGGTGTGGTGCGTGAGCGCTGGCAGCAGCACCTGCAGGCAGGCACACCGTTTGCATGTCAGATGTGGAGAGACGAGGTGATGCTCATGCTGCAGCCGGGCAGCTCAAGCATTCAGCCATAGGGTGGTGTGTAAGCGTTGGCAGCAGCACCTGCAGGCAGTCAGAATGCAGCATGATTGAGAGGTGGAACCAGTGGAGCGACGAGCTAATGCTGGTGCTGATGTTGCAGGCCCTGTTGCGGCAGCGACCGGGCAGCTCTAGCACTTGGAGCTTGGGGTGGTGCGTGAGTGCTGGCAGCAGCACCTGCAGGCAGGCAAACAGCATGTCAGAATGCAGCATGATTGAAGGATAGAGTGCAGGTAAGAGCGACACACACGCACAGACGGAAAGAGAAAGAACACGACTGCCGGCAGCAGTGCCTGCAGGCGCCAAAAATGCATACACACTTGCACAACTAGGCTGCAGCACACTCACCCCGCCAGCTGCTTGTGCACAGCACACACTGCTTGTGCTGCTGCTGCTGCAGCAGCAGCTACGCAGCAAATCCTTCACCCAACAACTCACCGCCAAGGCAGCATCCCCACAGCAGCTGCCAGCCAGGCTGAGCACCTCCAAAGCGCTGTTGCCTGCCAGGCTCGCTGCCAACGCCTCATACGCCTTGAGTGGGAACTTCACACACAGCTCCAGATGGCGCAGGCTGCCGCTGCTGCTGCCGACCACCTGCACGTGCAAGAGGGATGCATGCGCAGTTCAGAGATACGCCTTGAGCGGGAACTTCACACACAGCTCCAGAAGGCGCAGGCTGCCGCTGCTGCTGATGACCACCTGCACGTGCAAGAAGGCATGCGCGGCAACTACTAAGTTCAGAGATGGCAGTATGTCAGGCCGCCATGGCAAAAAGCTCGCCATAGTAGGGGACTTCATACACAGCTCCAGATGGCGTAGGCTGCCGCTGCTATTGCTGACCACCTGCACGTGCAATAAGGCATGCGCAGGTCAGAGATACGCCTTGAGCGGGAACTTCACACTCAGCTCCAATTGGTGCAGGCTGCCGCTGCTGTTGCCGACCACCTGCATGTGCAGACGACATGGGCAGTTCAGAGACGGCAGTATGAAAGGCGGCCAAGCACTGCAGTGGACCCAGTCACTGCTCCAGATGGCGCAGGTTCAACCTGCTGCTGCTGCTGCTGCTGACCGCCTGCACGTGTGAGGATGCATGGCCAAATGCAGCTGGCGGCGTGTGATGCAGGTTGGGCAGAACATGCTGCATAGGAGGAGCCGTACATAGTGCAACATTCCTGCAGGCTGCTGCTGCTGCTTCTGACCAGCGGCAACACAGTACAGTGCTGACAGCGCTTGAAGCCACTGCTGAAACAACAGCCGCACCCGCAACACCCGTCCTGCACGCACATGCGCACACCACATCTGCAGCGCGAGCATCAGTCGGGCAGCTTGACTGACAACATGCCTAACCCCCCTCCTCTCTCCTGCTATCGAACTAGCAAGGTCTGCTCACATGCTTACCTTGCACAGCGCGTCTGGCAGTGCTGACCTCAGCTTATCAGACGCCAGCTTTGCTGATGCCTCGGCAGCCACTGCCCGGTGCTGCTGCGACGTGTAAGGAGCCACTTGGCTCCCTGTTGCTGCTGCTGCTGGCTGGCTGCTGCTCCTGCTGGTGCGGCACCCTGCTCTGCCTGCTGCTGCGCTAGCTCTGGTGCTGCTGCTGGACCTGAGCAGCAGCAGCAGCAGCAGCAGCAGCAGTAGTAGTACTCAGCAGCTGAGTGCATGCAGCAAGCAGACGATTTTCAATGCAGCAGTGATAGAGAGCTACTGCTGGCATCACCCGCCACGTGGCGCCTGCGCTGTATGACAGATGGCATGTACTGGCACAGATACAGCTGCTGAAACGCTGCTGGCGAGCAGCAGCAGTCGCCTGCATTGCCTGTCCTGACCGGCAGATACTGATTGCTGTATCTGTTGCTGTATCTGATGCAAGCCTCATGCAGATGAGTTTTGCGCACAAGCGTTGGCTTGCTGCTGTTCCTGCAAGCGCAGCAGCGCCCTTGAGCTAGACCGCTCTGAAGCTCTGCCAGATTGCAGAAAAGCAAGCAGCGGCACCCGACCCACATGTTCTTGCAAGCGCAGCAGCGCACCTGTTGCACTGCAGCTTAACTGTGTGCACCTCGCCGGCACACCTGCGCAGCATTGCTACCCATTCGCCCAGCTCCTGCTGGGATGCTGCTGCTACGTTGACCTGCAGGAACGCAAACATGCAGGAGCAGTTGTTGGTGCAATAGACGGCTTGGATGATTAGATTAAATGAACTGCGGTTGTATGGTTGGATGGTTTGTGCTGCAGTATGTGCAGCGAACGTTGCAGGGCAGCCGGCAAGCATGGCAGAGGTCATGCAGCAGTTGTTGATCATGTTCTGTTCAAGTCCAATCACACCGGCATCAAGATCTGGGGCATCAGGCAGACAGCTAAAACAGAGGTGCCTTCTGTTCCAAGTGGTCAGCTGCATGTGTTAGGATGCCTTTTGGATGGTTATGCTTCTGCTGGGCAGCACATCGATGTGCTGTGCGATGCTAGCTGCCTATGGCACATGTGCGTCCAGCCTGAAAACTCAAGCTGCCTCCTGGCAGTGTATCTGTTGCAGAAACAGCTGCAATGACAGCTTACCTGCATCACGCCTGTTGATGCGAACGGACATGCAACCGGCAGGGGTGCTGCTACACGTTGCTTGCAGTTTGCTGCAGCAGTGCTGGGCTGAGCCATCTCAGGCTTGGCCCGTCTTGGCCAGATGCCCGACGAGGATGCAGTGCTGCTGCGTAGGTCCCGTACAAAGGCTTATATACGTCGCAGAGTTCAGTGCCGTGAAGGATACGCTTCACGCACAGTTACAAGCAGAAGGTCAAACTCCGACAGACTTGAGAAACGAGACCATACAGCGCCTTGGAGCCGTTGAATCCAACATGTAAAGTTGAATCTGCACCACAAGCCCAACTGCGGCGTGAAGCGGAGAAGTTGAATGGGACAGTATGTTACAACAGGTGTGACCAAAAGGTTTACTTCGACCTATGCTGGTTTGTTGCGGCTGGAACAGGTGACGATCCACGACGCTAACACTAATATTGCTTTCAGTGCTCGCTTTACCCAAAAAAACTGATCGTAAAGCCGTTCAGCGCGTTACTGTGTCCAAGGGAGGTCCCAGATCAGTCCCTACACCTTTGGCTGCATGCCATCATCAATCAATCATCAATCAATCTATCCATCCATTACTTAAAAGAAATACGGTCCGTCCGTCAGTCAGTCAGAAGCCTGGCTTAGGACCTGGCCCTTGAACCCCAGGGCGTGTGCGGAACCCCAGTGCAGCGTCGCGAATCGCTTTGGTTTTTCAACCGCATACCTGTGACATGCAGCACCTTGCGATCAGCGCTGTTCCTGCAATGCGTCGCAGTTGTAACCACCAAGCACACCGCTGAACGACTTTGGTGCTCGAATGATGCATACACGTTGTACTTGAGGTGGTGGGCAGTGATCAGCGTGATCTTGCTGGCCATCACTGCCACGGCTGCAGCAACCACCACACCCAACAGCAGAGCGTCTCTGCAGCGGCAGCAGCACGCTGCGAGGCAAGCAGATCGCGATGATCGACACGAGGAAGGTGAGATTTGCTGGGATGAATGTTGTGCGGGCACTGATGTCTTCACAGTGTTCTCGAACTTTTGCAGAGCAGTGATCGTCACTGTGAGGCAAGGTGTGCTGCGCTAAACGCTTCCATTCCTGCTGCCAATTGTTGATGTTGCAGTGGGAGTTTCCCCCGCATCAATTGGAGCTCCACTCGCCAGTCCTCCTGCAACAGATGGAGCTCAGCCAGCAGCAGCTCACACACCAGGTACGTCAGCAGCAGCAGCTTGATGTCTTCCATCAACTCATGTATGATGTTGCCTGCCTGCCTGCCTGCCTGCCTGCAGGTGCTGCCACGGACCCATTGGGCCAGCTGCCACCCAATGTTCAGCAGCGGCAGCAACAGTTCCTTGCCAGCATGCTCACTGCACCGCAGCCTGTGCAGTCTGCCTACCAGATTCCTGTAGCGCGTCTGCATGCAGAATCCACGTGCAATGTGTCTGCACAGAGGCAGCGGCAGTTTGCAGATTGGCTGCAGCGCGTGGGCGAGGGCACCGAGCCCACATGCGCTGCTGTAGGCGAGGATTACATACGCCTGCCTGATGAGGTCGTGTGTGGCGGAGGGCAGCAAGAGGGCACTTTGCAGGAATTGATAGATGCTGTGTATGGGGAGATTGACAGCCAAAGCGGTGATGCCGCACGACAGCAGTACATTGTGGAGCGTGCGATCCTTACGCCTCTGAATGATGATGTTGATGCAGTGAATGATCTGATGACAGCAAGGATGTGTGCACCCCGGCCTGACGGTGTTCAGGTTGAGAGCCGAGTGTACAGCAGTGCTGACTCAGTGGTGCGCGGTGAGCAACAAGGTCACCTGTATCCACCAGAGTTTTTGAACACTCTGCGCATGTCTGGCTTGCCGCCACACAAGCTGCGCTTGCACGTTGGGTGCCCTATCATTCTGCTGCGCAACATGTCTGCAGGATTGGCGAATGGCACACGCATGGTGGTCACGAAACTCATGGACAACTTCATCCAGGCGAAGGTGGCCACAGGCCCTGCAAAGGGCCGAGTGGTGTGGCTGCCACGCCTGAACCTGCAGCCCTCTGATGCACAGGCTATGCCTTTTGATATGTGCAGGCGCCAGTTTCCAGTGCGCGTTGCATATGCCATGACAATCAACAAGGCGCAGGGGCAGACCCTCAAGGCAGCAGGTGTGTACCTGCCTCGTCCTGTGTTCTCGCATGGTCAGTTGTATGTTGCCTTCTCGCGGGTTGGCATCTGGAGTGCCCTCAAGGTGTTGGTGGTTGGGGGCTTCCGTGCAGCTACTGCGGCTATTGCAGCTGGTGTGTACACTAAGAATGTTGTGTATCGTGAGGTGTTCCAGGGCATCGGGGTTTGAGCTTCACACTCGGCACTGGAACAGTGTGCTTGAGGAACTCGGCCCTGGAGCTCTGGCATGTATTTATAATCTATCATGCTGCAGCTGCAGTGGTTGCGGTAGCTGCAAATGTCACATGCTGCAACAAGCCGCTGGCCACGTTTTGCTTATGTAACACACCTGAACAACACAATGCACCTGAACAACACAATGCACAACACAATGCGAGTGGCGGAGCCACGGGTAACCACTAGTCCATTACTTAAAAGAAATACCGTCCGTCCGTCAGTCCGTCAGTCCGTCAGTCAGTCAGAAGCCTCGCTTAGGACCTGGCCCTTGAACCCCAGGGCGTGTGCGGAACTCGGTGGATACAAGCAGTGCAGCGTCGCGAATCGCTTAGGTTTTTCAACCGCATACCTGTGACATGCAGCACCTTGCGATCAGCGCTGTTCCTGCAATGCGTCGCAGTTGTAACCACCAAGCACAGCGCTGAACGACTTTGGTGCTCCAATGATGCATACACGTTGTACTTGAGGTGGTGGGCAGTGATCAGCGTGATCTTGCTGGCCATCACTGCCACGGCTGCAGCAACCACCACACCCAACAGCAGGGCGTCTCTGCAGCGGCAGCAGCACGCTGCGAGGCAAGCAGATCGCGATGATCGACACGAGGAAGGGGAGATTTGCTGGGATGAATGTTATGCGGGCACTGATGTCTTCACAGTGTTCTCGAACTTTTGCAGAGCAGTGATCGTCACTGTGAGGCAAGGTGTGCTGCGCTAAACGCTTCCATTCCTGCTGCCAATTGTTGATGTTGCAGTGGGAGTTTCCCCCGCTGCAATTGGAGCTCCACTCGCCAGTCCTCCTGCAACAGATGGGGCTCAGCCAGCAGCAGCTCACACACCAGGTACGTCAGCAGCAGCAGCACAGCAAGCAAAACAAACGATGCTGGCATGTTGGAATTGCCATGAGAGCAATTTGTGGACGTTTGATGTTCAGCTTGATGTCTTCCATCAACTCATGTATGATGTTGCCTGCCTGCCTGCCTGCCTGCCTGCAGGTGCTGCCACGGACCCATTGGGCCAGCTGCCACCCAATGTTCAGCAGCGGCAGCAACAGTTCCTTGCCAGCATGCTCACTGCACCGCAGCCTGTGCAGTCTGCCTACCAGAATGCATTGCAGGTTATGCAGCGGCGCTTGCAGGAACAGGCGGCAGCCCGTGCTGCTGCGGCAGCAGCAGCCCAGCAAGCGCGTCCAGCAGGCAATGCAGGCATGTTACTCGGTGCTGCTGCTGTCGTTGTGGCAGCTGTTGGTGCCAGTGGCGCAGCTCCTGCAGCAAACCCCGCCCATCGCCGCAATTGGGTGCAGAATTTGTTTGCCCGTGCACAGCGTGATCAACAACAGCGGCAAAACCGGCAGCAGAACGCAGATGCACAGCGTGGCAGCCCGCGCCAACAGCAGCAACAACGGCGTGCCAACCGCAGTGAGCAGGAGGCTGCTGCAGACAGGGAGCGCAACAGGCAGCAGCAACAGCAGCACCGTGCTGCCCGCAGTGAGCAGGAGGCTGCTGCAGACAGGGAGCAGAACAGGCAGCAGCAGCAGCAGCGGCGTGCCACCCGCAGTGAGCAGGAGGCTGCTGCTGATAGGGAGCAGAACAGGCAGCAGCAACAGCAGCACCGTGCGAACCGCAGTGAGCAGGAGGCTGCTGCTGATAGGGAGCAGAACAGGCAGCAGCAACAACAGCACCGTGCCAACCGCAGTGAGCAGGAGGCTGCTGCTGATAGGGAGCAGAACAGGCAGCAGCAACGCATGGTGGTCACGAAACTCATGGACAACTTCATCCAGGCAAAGGTGGCCACAGGCCCTGCAAGGGGCCGAGTGGTGTGGCTGCCACGCCTGAACCTGCAGCCCTCTGATGCACAGGCTATGCCTTTTGATATGTGCAGGCGCCAGTTTCCAGTGCGCGTTGCATATGCCATGACGATCAACAAGGCGCAGGGGCAGACCCTCAAGGCAGCAGGTGTGTACCTGCCTCGCCCTGTGTTCTCGCATGGTCAGTTGTATGTTGCCTTCTCGCGGGTTGGCATCTGGAGTGCCCTCAAGGTGTTGGTGGTTGGGGGCTTCCGTGCAGCTTCTGCGGCTATTGCAGCTGGTGTGTTCACTAAGAATGTTGTGTATCGTGAGGTGTTCCAGGGCATCGGGGTTTGAGCTTCACACTCGGCACTGGAACAGTGTGCTTGAGGAACTCGGCCCTGGAGCTCTGGCATGTATTTATAATCTATCATGCTGCAGCTGCGGTGGTTGCGGTAGCTGCAAATGTCACATGCTGCAACAAGCCGCTGGCCACGGCCACGTTTTGCTTATGTAACACACCTGAACAACACAATGCACCTCCATGCCTGTCTTCCGTGCCAGATGCGAGTGGCGGAGCCACGGGAAACACCTAGTCCATTACTTAAAAGAAATACCGTCCGTCAGTCAGTCAGTCCGTCCGTCAGAAGCCTGGCTTAGGACCTGGCCGTTAAACCCCAGGGCGTGTGCGGAACTCGGTGGATACAAGCAGTGCAGCGTCGCGAATCGCTTTTGTTTTTCAACCGCATACCTGTGACATGCAGCACCTTGCGATCAGCGCTGTTCCTGCAATGCGTCGCAGTTGTAACCACCAAGCACAGCGCTGAACGACTTCGGTGCTCGAATGATGCATACACGTTGTACTTGAGGTGGTGGGCAGTGATCAGCGTGATCTTGCTGGCCATCACTGCCACGGCTGCAGCAACCACCACACCCAACAGCAGGGCGTCTCTGCGGCGGCAGCAGCACGCTGCGAGGCAAGCAGATCGCGATGATCGACACGAGGAAGGTGAGATTTGCTGGGATGAATGTTGTGCGGGCACTGATGTCTTCACAGTGTTCTCGAACTTTTGCAGAGCAGTGATCTTCACTGTGAGGCAAGGTGTGCTGCGCTACACGCTTCCATTCCTGCTGCCAATTGTTGATGTTGCAGTGGGAGTTTCCCCCGCTGCAATTGGAGCTCCACTCGCCAGTCCTCCTGCAACAGATGGAGCTCAGCCAGCAGCAGCTCACACACCAGGTACGTCAGCAGCAGCAGCACAGCAAGCAAAACAAACGATGCTGGCATGCTGGAATTGCCATGAGAGCAATTTGTGGACGTTTGATGTTCAGCTTGATGTCTTCCATCAACTCATGTATGATGTTGCCTGCCTGCCTGCCTGCCTGCCCGCAGGTGCTGCCACGGACCCATTGGGCCAGCTGCCACCCAATGTTCAGCAGCGCCAGCAACAGTTCCTTGCCAGCATGCTCACTGCACCGCAGCCTGTGCAGTCTGCCTACCAGAATGCATTGCAGGTTATGCAGCGGCGCTTGCAGGAACAGGCGGCAGCCCGTGCTGCTGCGGCAGCAGCAGCCCAGCAAGCGCGTCCAGCAGGCAATGCAGGCATGTTACTCGGTGCTGCTGCTGTCGTTGCGGCAGCTGTTGGTGCCAGTGGCGCAGCTCCTGCAGCAAACCCCGCCCCTCGCCGCAATTGGGTGCAGAATTTGTTTGCCCGTGCACAGCGTGATCAACAACAGCGGCAAAACCGGCAGCAGAACGCAGATTCACAGCGTGGCAGCCGGCGCCAACAGCAGCAACAACGGCGTGCCAACCGCAGTGAGCAGGAGGCTGCTGCAGACAGGGAGCGCAACAGGCAGCAGCAACAGCAGCACCGTGCTGCCCGCAGTGAGCAGGAGGCTGCTGCAGACAGGGAGCAGAACAGGCAGCAGCGGCAGCAGCACCGTGCCAACCGCAGTGAGCAGGAGGCTGCTGCTGATAGGGAGCAGAACAGGCAGCAGCGGCAGCAGCAGCGTGCCAACTGCAGTGAGCAGGAGGCTGCTGCTGATAGGGAGCAGAACAGGCAGCAGCGGCAGCAGCAGCGTGTCAGCAACAAGCCGCTGTACAAGGCTGCTCTCACCCAGCCGCTGGTGGCGCCTGCTGCGCATAATGTGGGCAGCCTCAGTCGCACATGTCAGCAGTGCAATGCCAAGCTGTGGCCTCGGGAAGTGCGCCGTAATGGCACAGGCGGCCTGCTGTGCTGCAGCAATGGCCGTGTGTACAGCAGTGCTGACTCAGTGGTGCGCGGTGAGCAACAAGGTCACCTGTATCAACCAGAGTTTTTGAACACTCTGCGCATGTCTGGCTTGCCGCCACACAAGCTGCGCTTGCACGTTGGGTGCCCTATCATTCTGCTGCGCAACATGTCTGCAGGATTGGCGAATGGCACACGCATGGTGGTCACGAAACTCATGGACAACTTCATCCAGGCAAAGGTGGCCACAGGCCCTGCAAAGGGCCGAGTGGTGTGGCTGCCACGCCTGAACCTGCAGCCCTCTGATGCACAGGCTATGCCTTTTGATATGTGCAGGCGCCAGTTTCCAGTGCGCGTTGCATATGCCATGACAATCAACAAGGCGCAGGGGCAGACCCTCAAGGCAGCAGGTGTGTACCTGCCTCGCCCTGTGTTCTCGCATGGTCAGTTGTATGTTGCCTTCTCGCGGGTTGGCATCTGGAGTGCCCTCAAGGTGTTGGTGGTTGGGGCTTCCGTGCAGCTACTGCGGCTATTGCAGCTGGTGTGTTCACTAAGAATGTTGTGTATCGTGAGGTGTTCCAGGGCATCGGGGTTTGAGCTTCACACTCGGCACTGGAACAGTGTGCTTGAGGAACTCGGCCCTGGAGCTCTGGCATGTATTTATAATCTATCATGCTGCAGCTGCAGTGGTTGCGGTAGCTGCAAATGTCACATGCTGCAACAAGCCGCTGGCCACGTTTTGCTTATGTAAACACACCTGAACAACACAATGCACAACACAATGCGAGTGGCGGAGCCACGGGTAACCACTAGTGCAGCTGAATGAACGGAGATCTGCAGGCAGGGACATAACATTAAACAGTAAGCTTCTCAAGCTGCATGCTGCTTATTGCAAGTTGCAGGTCCGGAAGGTGAGTCAACCTAGGGTACAGCGAGGATGGGAAAGGCGTTATCAAATTGAGTTGTGGGTCGTCTACTTGTCAGCACAGAAAGGTTTTAACCCATATGACTAGTCCAATTATCTGGGAAGGGAGAGAGAGTTTTACTATATAAAATTTCACATATAAAGATCTGGACCGCTACCGCAACTCCGACGTTGACTTGGACCCGATAATGCTGGCAAACCATACTTATACCTCTCAACGTGTTTCAGCTCTATTTCTTCTTACTGGTAGTTGTTATATGCAGCTTTCACCTTAGCCCTGTCACCAAAGGGCTGTAGTGAAAGCGTTGATGTCACTCGACTGCTACTGTGGTGATGTTGTGTTATGTGATGTTGTCACATAACACCTTACTCAGCAGTATACACGCCGCTGACCTGTGCATGCAGGTCACCGCTTCTCTCGTTATCAGCAGCTTTGCAAGCATTGCGCTTAGAGTTGTTGCAAACACTCGTCAGATTCTCGGCATGTCCGGTGTCCGTCGTTCCAGCCGCGTTATGGCTGCTGCTGCTGGTGCTGTGCCTCTGGCCGTGGTTCTGGCCGTGGTGCGCCTTCATTAGCTCCCAAAACCTAAACCTCAACCTAAAACCTAAACCCTCCCAACCATTCTTTAGGATAGAGACTGTGTAATATTCGTTATATTATATGATACTAGCGTGACACCCGTGGCGATGCCACGGCCATGCACACATGTGAGCAAGCTTTTTGATGCTCTCGATCGTTTGTATGTTGTTGGGCGCTTGAGGGCGTAAGGTCCATGACATGGTGCACATCAGAGTGGCTTCTTGGCCCTACTGGCTTCTTGGAGCCAAGGCTTCTGAACTGTGTACTGCTGCCCTTTCTCCCACCAGGGCTCCGCCTGCCCCGAGGCCTTCACAGATGATGCCCCTAATTTAGCTGATTATGATAGCGCGCAGCGTCCTCTGCCTGTCTTTGATGCTCTCGATCGTTTGCATGTTGTTGGGCGCTTGAAGGCGTAAGGTCCATTACATGGTGCAGATTGGGATGTTGACGTTGCGTAGAACGCATGTGGCGTTCCTGGGCTCGACAGGTGCATGCCTGGGAACAACCACCCATCACACGTTCACACTTGTGGACATGCACAGGAGGCCCCAGATGGCGCCGACGCTCGCTGAGCTTATAGATTGTTTAATAACAAATCGTTTTAGGGGGCGAGGACAGGGGGTTTTGTTTCGCCGTTTGAGAGAAAATCGCTTTCGAAGGGTCTACTGCTGCCCGTTCTCCCACCAGGGGCCACCAATTGGCTCCAGGCCCTGACAGATGAAGCCCCTAATTTAGCTGTTTACAATGAAGGCGTGCTGGCGGCCTGCCGGCGTGAGTCGCGCCTGTTTTTCCCCAAAAACAGGACCCCACCCTATTCTTTTAATATATAGGACTAGCTGGACCCAGTACCTGCGTCACGCGGCTACCTTTGTTAATCTTTGGTGCATAGACCATTGAGTTGCCATTACCATTACTCAAGGGCCACTGCTCACTTTATGTACGTGATTACACACCCTATGAATGCCACACCAAGCCGTTGGTGGCAACTTGTGAGTGTTGGCAAGACAGCTGAGGCCAGTCCTACTCAGAACACCTCCCGGTACACAACATTCTTTGTGTACACACCTGCAGGAATACCATCATGTGCATGCCTCCAGCCATTCACAAACAACACCTTCACCGCCCCGGGAGACCCCACACGTGAAAATGCCACGCACAATTGACCATGCGTGAACACGCCTACGCGTATGCATATGGCTTCGGGGTCGATATCACTGTCACGTCAGCAGTGGCGTGCACAGCGCGATCTAGATCCTGAGTTTGCTTGTGGTGCATATGGTGCTAGTGATCGTGCTCCCAGCCACCTGCGCGCCCGACTGGCTGAAGGATATGAAGATGGTTGCCGGGATTACACGGCAGTTTGTCGCTTCACAGAGCGTGAAGCGTCAACGTTTCTGTCCGATTCAGCAGGCTTACAGCAACGTACGGGCGTCGTTGCTGCATCCTTGCCGAGACTGTACTCCTTGGAGGCGCTCTCCCTGTCCCCTGCTGGCAACCGCGCGTGGTTCTTTTGAAAAGGTCGACCACGGCAGGTGCTTATGGTCTAGGCAATCGTCACGTTTGCGTAGTCAATCGTTCATCAGCAAGATGCCAACGAGCTGATTTTCACAAACGTGTTCTTGTCCATTCGTCATGCAGCTTTGCCGTGCGACAAGTTCACATACACATGTCCCTGCACTGTAGCATTGACATTGTGACGGCGGTTCGATTTGTGTCCAAATTCAGTCTTGGGTCCTCTAGTGATGTAGACAGACACCACCAGAAATTTTCAGGTTTAAGCAAGTTTAGGCAAAACACACATGTCTCGTAATTTTGGAACACCAGTACATGACACAATTATGCAGTACTATATCAAGCTTCACCTAACAGCTTCGTCAGCGCGTTGCTTGGTGGCTAATTGAAGCTCGGAGATTCGGATGGCTCGCCTTGAAATATTCATCCTATTTATTGTACTAAAAACAGGGGGATTGTCTGAACTAAATGTCTGCCTTTGTCACTAGCACAACCGCCAGTATGATTTCACCGTGGTTTAATCCATTTTATCCGTATTTATTCACAACATGAAACCATGCTTACAGCTTCAAAGCAGTTTTCAATGGTGTGAATGTCGTCCTTGTCGTGTTTCACTAGTTGCAAAAGTTCTTTCTACTGTTCTGTCAAAAACAAAGAATTCAGTCGCGTTTGATTTTGAATGAACAGAAGCTTCGCCAGTGTCCATTCAGATCAACCAACTTTGCTGCTTACGTTCCGCCGTGTCCTCGGCAACATTGAGTCTCGCGGGCGGATGTCAAAATTGCTAGATGTCCTAACATCTGTGCGACTCACGCTGCTGACGGGTCTACGAGCTCAAAGCTCACGCAGCCACACGAACCTCTGCTTCACGCTTGATGCACCGTACTTAGTTGAGCAGCCTAGCTTATAGTTCCTCAGATGTTGCAGGTCATCACCAGTCTATGGTAAGATCCACTAACTCTGCTGTTTACGTCCCGCGGTGTTCACGGCAACATTGAGTCTCAAGAGCGAGATCGCGGGCGGCTGTTTAGACTGTAGCCAGATGTCCTGAAGTTGGTGCGACTTGATCTGCTTACGGTCTATGAGCTCAAAACATACACAGCCTTAACGAAGCTGTCCTTCACGTTCGATTATCGAAAATATCGGCTGCAACGTACGTGATTGAGCAGATGTGATCGGCGACAATTGATGACTGGTGCCAGCTTCACGCCATGTTACGTGCGCAGCACACAAAACGTACATCTTGCAACAAGATTCGTATATGTTACCCTACAACACCGTAGCCATGATGTTAAGGGGTTAACGGACAAAAGCAAGATCAGTTGGATACACTATGCTTCATCAGGTCTGTGCTTCCGCGTCGTTGTCGGGAGTGTGTTGACAGTGTAGTGATTCTATTCAAACAATGCCAGTTGTCAGATGCTGGCTGCAAATGCAGAAAATGTACCTATGATATGCTATCTAACTCCTGAGCAGTAATTGGATGCGCCAGGAGAGCGCAGGAAGCGGTCAAAGACGCCATGTTATTTACGCGGTTTTGCTCTGACCAGGTCCAGACAGCCGTCTGTCTGGACTGGTAGGGGGTGGGAGGAGATCCACGGCAGCATAACCCATGTTGTATTCGATCGGGTTTGCCTGATGCTTTCCGTCAATCCGCTCCCTGGAATCATCGTGACTGTCTGTAAATACTAGTTGTTAACCCCGTCACAGTCACACTATGCGATTGTTGTCGATCATGGCCGCGATGGTGGTTTCAGACGCAGTTTGATCTTTCCTGTGCTCGGTGTAACTGCTGGTTCTGGGCTTGCTCTATTTTTGCTGCTACCTTGGCGGTCGACCCTTCTCAAGTGTTGCTGGCGATCAAGACCCATACACCAGGCGGGGAACACCTTTGTGTCCGCCAAGTCATTGCAAACACTACTGTAGAGAAGGTTGTCGCGTTGACATCCTGTGACAAGCATATCAATTGGTTGGGGCTGGGAGGGCTACTGCTTGGGTGATGGGGGGGGGTAATGGTCCTTTGGCATGGCTGGTGGCATGGCGTCAGGCGCAGCTATCAGCTTTTCAGATCTTCAGGCTTTAGCGACTGCTGATGTTTGTCAGAGGCAGCTGACTAAGAAGAAGAGCTGGTGCCAGGGACCGTTACTCGGAGATGACATAACAGGAGGAGTCTTCGTCGCAGCAGGCAGCAGTCTACCAGCTGGAGAAGTGATGCAGCCGATTGGTTTGCGCTTGGATTTCCGTGGGGGTATTGAGGGAGTACCTGCGGGCCCCTTGATCTTTGACTCTCGTTAATTACGCCTTTTCACTCAGTGCGTAGACACTTGTAACTTGTAACTTGTGACAAGCATAAACAACGCTTGTCACTAACTAATTTTGTAATCTGCTGCTGTGAATTGTTTGGATCAGCAATCGCCGGTATCGGTGCTCTGCTGTTGCCAAGCATATGTGGGTGGTGGTGGGTAGGGTGGTCTGGACGCGTACCAGGTGATCAACAGCAGTAATGCCTGGCCATTTTGCATGCCTTCTGTTCTGGTGTGTTGGCTGCTGAGTGTACCTGCTGCAGGATACCTTGCTGGGATTCATTCACCGATGAATCTTGGTGACATCAAGCCGGAGTACAAGCCGGGCGGCAGGACCAGGTTCTCTGAGGGCACCAGCCGGATGACGCACCCCCTGCCGCTGCCCTTTCTACGCTGCCTTCAGGTGATTATCAGAGATGTCGAAGTGTGTGAATGCGCAGCCCACTACTTGATTCTCCCTGGATGCAGAAGGGTTGGTGCCCCGGAAGCTCCTGGATCTTGACAGCTGTGATCTTTTTGTTCATCATGGACTATCAACAACGTATTACAGTGGGTGGAGCCAGCTGTGCATGCGTGTCGCAGCGAGACAGCATTAGGTTGCACAGTGAGGGAGGCAGGATGGAGAGTTTGCCTGCTTTACCTGCTTTGCATGCTGCTTTTTTCCAGTACTGCTTACTTTTTTACTATGCGATCGCTCCAAGTGTGTTTTTGCCTTTAGGAAGGGGGTGGACACTTCCCCCAGCTGCATGACCTCCCCCCCGGGGCGGACAGGTTCCCTTGTGTAGCTGATATATATGATTGCACCAGCGTGTTCAGCATGTTGAAACCACACGTTCTACACCAAGTGAACTTTCAGGATTTTCCAGGATTTTCCAGCTACAAACTACAGTGTGTTGCAGCAGCAGCAGTACCACCCATTTAACTGAGTGTGACCAAGAAAGGCTCAGCCAACAGGCTGATGATCCAAACTCAAGGCCTTGCCACCTGGTCAGTTGAAGTGACAGCAACCGTAATAAAGCAGTCGTTAGCAAGATTGGAAAGAAAGCAAGTATGTTTATTATGTCATGTTTTCAAAGCACGGTAAAGACGATTTCAGAGAATATGCACCGAGTGACAGTGTCACGAAGGAGCTCGCAGCGGAAGGCCCCGTTGAGAAAACGGACTGCAGAAATGAAATCGGTGATATCGATTACCCCTACAGTATGTCTCAAAAGTTTTGACTGCTGCCAGCAGTTTTAGGCATTTCAACACTAAAACAGATGTATGTTGCTTGGAATCACAGCAGCACAGCCACACAATGGCAGTTACATGACTGCTGCCCTCAACCCTGCAGTTTCAGGCACTGCAACTCAGGTTTGGAGCATGCCATCACTAGAATCTGCCTCCAGGTGGACTTAGAAAAAACTGCTGCTTTTCACTGCTTTTTAGTGGGTGCAGCAAATCCCAGAAAGCACACACATTGGCCCAGCACCAGGTGCAGCCAGCCTGCAAAACCCAATGCCATGACACCAAGGCCCACACCTGTAGCTTTGCATGCCAGACCAGACCACAGCAGCACACATGAACAGCTTCAGAAGGCACTGCTGTGATACAGGCAGCATCTGTTGACCAGCAGGCACCAGGAAGGCATGCCAGGGCATGCACGGACCACAATACAGCCCTGGCAGCACAGCAGCAGCCCTGAAAAACAAGAACAGGGCCCAAAGAAGTGATTTTTTGCATCACGCGTCATGCGGCTAAGGCTATTCACACGCGCGCGCGGAACTGTATTTGACCACACCCCGACTTGAACCAGCGACCTCCCGGACACCACGCTGGCACGTTCCCACTTAGCCAAAACAGCACATGATCAGATGCTGCTCAGCACATGTATCTCGTATGTGGGCAGCATCGATTAACGGTCACTCTCTGCTGTGCTGTCAGTAGTTGTCCGGTTTCCACTTTCTGGCAAGGCCATGTTGCATGTCGTGTGTCACTGTGCTTGATTTTTCAGCTCTGTGTGTCGCATTGCGTGCTGCTATGCTTGCCAGCCATGAGGGTTGCAGAAGCAGTAGCACCTTAGTTTGCATGCCACATGCAGTGTCTCCTGTCGGTCCCGCGTGCTCCTGCTTGCTGCAGTCTGGTGTGTACAGCGGTGCCTTGGTGCAATCATGCCAAACACCTATGGTAAGCAGCACCATTGTGCATCCCGCTTGCTGTTTGGACCATGCCTGCCTTCCCCTGTGCGTTTTGTGCCCTGTGCTTTGAGCACCCTGCTGCTTTTCGTGCTGCACTTCGCACATGCTGCACTGCATGTACTTGTTGGTTTATGGGGAGGTAGGGGCTGCACGATGCCTCTGGAGTTTTACTTTGGTTGAATCTTGTGGCTTGCTATCGGGTTCTCATGATATGTGAGCTGAAAGAGGGGCAAGTGACTCGCTCTAGGGCGATAGCTTGCCCACCCCTGTAACAAACCTCTTCTTCTTCTCTCTACTACGTGGTTATTGGGTGGGGGAAGCTCTAGGGCGATAGCTTGCCCACCCCTGTAACAAACCTCTTCTGGTTATTGGGTGGGGGAAGCTGCTTTTTGCCTCTTTGAGGCTTTTTGTGGTTTACTCTCGTGTACCGCGCTCTGCGGTCCTAAAAGTGTCTGCGGGCACACCTGGTAACTTACTTCAATCAAATGGCAAATCAAGTGGCACAGCTCTCATTCCGTTTTCAAAACTTTTGAGACATCCTGTATGTACGCTTTGGCGGAGCCTCATACGCGGCGTGCGACCTAACCGCCCTTTACCTCGAAGCAGAACGCCCCGTTGAGACAACGGTCCGCAGAAACGAAATCACGGGTATCGACTTTTTGCAGAGCCTCATACGCGATGCTTACCAGGTGCTGGCAGGCAGCCCTTCTGGGGCTGCTGCTGCTCCTGCCAGTGCCTGCGATGGAGCAGCAGCCGTTGATGTCCCCTGGAAGCGCTGAGGACTTGGACAGCCAGAGGACAGCAGCCAGGGAAAAGACGCGAGCTTTGCCTGAGGAGGAGCCCCCTCTCCTCCCCTCCTCTCCACTGCTCGATGTCTTCACATGCTCATGTAATGACCGGCCGTGACCTGATGTACGTTTTTTGTTTGGTTATTGCTTTGTTTGTAGGGGCCCTGGCTTCGCCGGATCGTGGCAGGGAGGAGGAGCCAGCCAGGCCAGCTGCGATGCAGGACAGGTGCCGCACTGCTGCCAAGCAGAACATCGTTCTCTGGATTTGAATTCAACATCACATTATATATTGATCAACTCCTGGCACCATTGCAGCAGGGGAAGTTGCTGGCAGCACTGCACCATCTCTCCACTGCTCGATGTCTTCACATGCTCATGTAATGACCGGCCGTGACCTGATGTCCGTTTTTTGTTTGGTTATTGCTTTGTTTGTACGGGCCCTGGCTTCGCCTGATCGTGGCAGGGAGGAGGAGCCAGCCAGGCCAGCTGCGATGCAGGACAGGAGCCGCAGTGCTTGGCAGCAAGCAGTGGACGTGTGTCGGCGGCAGCAGCGCCAACAGCCTTTCCATGATTCTGGCATGCAGAGTCGGCAGCATGACGGTGCAGGGCCAAGCAGCAGGGCAGCTGCTGGTGGGCCACAGCCTGCACCCATCACGGCTCCGCGGCAGGGTGCGATGGCAGATGTCGTACCTCCAGGTGGCTTTTTGCGGCTCCTACTCAGCCAGGATTCTTCCCTGGGGAGTCCGCCTGCCACGTCTCAGCCGGCAGTGTCGCAGCCTGCAGCAGCACCTGCAGGTAAGCCGCTGCTCCAAATGCCTGGCGCAACGTGGATTTGTCAGCTGCTTACAATGCGGCTTACGCACAAGGCCTTGCAGATCGTTTGCGACAGCAGCAACAGCAGCAGCTGCAGCAGCAGCAGCAGATGCTGTTTCAGCAGCAGCAGCAGTTGCAGTGGCAAACCCTGTGCAACTTGATCACCTCTGGCCATGGAATCACTCCAGCACCAGCAGCTCCCAATGCACAGGGAGCGTTTGCAGGTGAGAATGCTGTTGCGTGTGCGGGATTGCAGCTACTGATTGCTACTGCTTTGCTACTACAGCAGTGCCCGTGGCAGCCTGGAGGGATAGTGTACCACCAAACCAGCAGCTGCCATGGCACAACATACATGTGCCTCCTATTTGCATGTGACGTTTCTTCCCCTGCACTGCTGCCCTGATGCCTTGACTGTAGGTCTGGGAGCAATGATGTATGGGGTTCCGTACCTGTTGTCCGGACTGGCGGCATTTTGGCAGCAGCAGCAACAGCAGCAGCAGCAACAGCAGCAGCAGCAGCAACAGCAGCAGCAGCAACCACCGCCTCCAGCACCTGCATCAGGGCAGCACCGTGCCCCTGCAGGGCGGCAGCCGCCACCTGCAGGGCAGCAGCCACCACCTGCAGGCCAGCAGCCGCCACCTGCACGCCGTGGGGACTTGCAGCAGGTTGTCAATCACCCATTGTACAAAGCTGCGCTTGACCCCAATGCAACCCCAGCCTACCATGACATTGGACAAAGGAGCAGCACATGTGTTGCATGTCATGCTAAACTTTGGCCACATGAGGTGAAAGCGGATGGCACCGGCGGCATGCTTTGTTGTATGCACGGCAAGGGCCGGAGGGTCAGCAACCTGTTTCCCCAGCCAGCCCCTGAGCCACTCCGCAGATTGATGACTGCAGATCCCAACACAGACCCGGAGGCCAAGCAGTTTCAAGCCAACATCCTCAAATACAACTCTCTTTTGCAGATGGCTTCCTCTGGCATCAAGATTGCTTCCCCACAGCAGGGGATCACAATGTTGGCAATCACCGGTGGCATATACCACATGTTGCCTACACTCCAGCCCCATCCCTTAGAACCGGCCAAGTTTGCGCAGCTGTACATCATTGACAATGAAGACCTCCAGGTCGCAAGGAGGTTGCAGGCATTGAACCTGCAGCCTGGCTCCAACTCAAATGGTGTCACAGACCAGACCTTGATGTCGTTGCAGCAAATGTTGCATAATAACAACCAGTACATACAGCGATTTAAGCAAGTCATGCAGATGGACCCCAACGGCCTGCCACAGTATGACCTGGTGATTACAGTGGAGGGAACACCAGACCTTAGGCGTTATAATGCACCAACTGCTAATGAAGTGGCCGGCCTCATGCCAGGGGATGGTGCTGAACCAACTTTGGGCAGGAGCATTAAGGTGCAGACAGCCCACAGTATATTAATGACCTGAATGCTGCATATGACCCGTTGCATTTTGTGTTGCTGCATCCCAGGGGAGAGCCAGGGTACCACAAGAAACTGCGCGCTGGCCCCAGGGTAGATGGCCGCGCCGGTGCCCGTCAGCAGTTCTTGACCCCGCGTGAGTATGCAGCATATATTGCTCATGACCGTCAGGTGGCTGACAACTTTCTTATGGTGTGTGCCAACCGTTTGTTTCAAGAGTGGTTGGTGGACCAGTACAGCAAGATAGAGAGTGACAAGTTGCGCTACATTAAAACCCATCAAAGTGAGCTGCGTGCTGATGTTTATAGGGGGTTGGCTGATGCCCTTGACGCTGGTGACACTGCAGTTGATAGCCTTGGCAGGTGTGTCATTTTGCCCTCATCCTTTGCTGGTGGTCCACGGCATATGGCACAGTGCTATCAAGATGCTATGGCCATTGTTAGGGACCTGGGCAAACCCAGTTTGTTCATTACTGGATCGAGATCACACGCGAGCTCAGGCCTGGACAGAAGCTAAATGACCGGCCTGACATAATCAACCGTGTATTTAGGATTAAGTTAGATGAGTTGCTTGATGATATCAGGATCAAGGGTGTGTTTGGGCGTGTTGTGGGTGAGATTTATGTTGTAGAGTTCCAGAAGCGCGGCCTGCCTCATGCACACATCTTGATCATGTTGCATCATGATGACAAGTTGAGGACGGTAGATGACTATGATTTGGCAGTGTGTGCACAGTTGCCCGACCCTGCACGGGAGCCTCAGCTGTACCAGACTGTCACCAGTTGCATGCTGCATGGCCCATGTGGCATTTTGGGCCCAACCTCACCGTGCATGGTGGATGGCCAATGCTCTAACTTCCCCAAGGAATTTCAAGAGCACACGGTCGATGCCGGTGACAGTTACCCACTATATGCCCGTCCTAACAACGGCATCACTTTCAGTCGTAGGGCAGGTGTGACCGTTGACAACCGGTGGGTTGTGCCCTACAACCGGTGGCTGTTGTACAAGTTCCAGGCCCACATTAATGTTGAGGTGTGTGCATCTGTTCAGGCTGTGAAGTATCTGTACAAGTATGTTTACAAAGGCCATGACTGCGCCCGTGTCAGGGTAGTCCGTGCTGATGGTGGTGGTGCTGCTGATGCTGTTGGTACAGTTGGCCAACAGCAACAGCAACCCGTCAGCCGTGATGAGGTGAAGGCCTTTGTAGATGGCCGTTATGTATCTGCATCAGAGGCTCACTGGCGCATCATGTCCTTTGACATGCATGAGGAGCTGCCCAGTGTTGTTCGCTTGGCTGTGCATTTGGAGGGCCAGCAGACTGTTATGTTTAGGGGCAGCAATGTTGCAAATGCACATGCTGCACTTGATAGGTCCGGCACCACCCTGACTGCATGGTTTGACTATAACAAAGCAGCAAAAGAGAAGTATGAGGCTGAATGTGCGGCCGTGCAGCCCCCTTTTGCTGCTGAGCCAGAGTGCCTCAGCACATTGTACCATGACTTCCCTAAGATAGCTGTACCAAAAAAACGACCGCAAATGGACAGCCCGGCAGCGTGTTCGCAACACCAGAGGTCTACAACCCATTGGTAGGATGTACACTGCACATCCCAGGGATCAGGAAAGGTTTCACCTACGCATGCTGCTGTGCCATGTGCCTGGGGCTACCTGCTTTGGTGATTTGAAGACTTATGGTGATCTGGGTTACATCAGCTTCAAACAGGCTTGCATTGCACATGGCCTGTTAGAGAGTGACAATGAGTGGGACATGTGCTTAGATGAAGCAAGATCCTTCCAACATCCCGCTGGCCTGCGTGACCTGTTTGCATCTTTGTTGATCATAACAACGTGCAAGACCCTGCTGCACTGTGGGAGAAGTATAAGCTGGACATGTGTGAGGACTTCTTGCATGCTGAGCGGCAGGTGAACCCAGATAGGACATTAGATGCCCAGGTCTGGGATCAGGCATTGTTAGATATTGAGAAGCATTTGATAATGATGGGTGGTGACAGGTTGGCCACCTGCCTTCATTATCAAATGCTTCTCAATATCTAACAATGCCTGATCCCAGACCTGGGCATCTAATGTCCTATCTGGGTTCACCTGCCTTCATATTCTGCCTCTGCCCGCAGCCGTTCCCCAGGTCTGTTGGCAGAGGAGATGGCAAGGTTCCCTGTTGCTCAGCAGGCTCTGTTGCGGGATCAGGGCGTGCCCATGCTCAATCCTGAGCAGCGTGCAGTATATGATGCAGTCATAGGGGCTGTCAATGGCAATAGCAATGGCACTGCATTCTTCATTGATGGTCTTGGGGGTGCTGGCAAGACTTTCACATATGGCTGTCTGCTTAGCACCGTGCGTGCAGATGGCAAAGTTGCTATCTCTGTTGCATCATCTGGCATAGCAGCATTGTTGCTTCAAGGTGGTAGGACCGCACATTCCAGGTTCAAGGTGCCTGTTGAGGGACTTGACGCCAACTCCACGTGCAACATATCCACACGGAGTGAGTTGGCTTCATTCATCAAGGCAGCAGACTTGATTGTGTGGGATGAGGCACCAATGATGCATAAGCATGTGTTTGAGGCTGTTGATCGCACGTTGCGGGATATTATGGGGTCTGTTGATGCATCTAACAGGGACAAACTGTTTGGTGGGAAGGTTGTGGTCTTGGGAGGGGACTTTAGGCAAATCCTGCCTGTTGTGAAGAGGGGTTCCCGGGGGGACATTGTGTCTGCCAGCCTGAACCAGTCAGCACGCTTATGGCCGCATGTGCAAGTGTGTAGGTTGCACCAGAACATGCGTGTGGCACAGCTGCAGCTGCAAGGTGATGTAGCCAGTGCACAACGGCAGCAGGATTTTGCACACTATCTCAAGAGGATTGGTGATGGCACTGAAACAGTCTATCCCAGTGTTGGGGAGGACTGCATTCGTGTTCGTGATGACATGTGCTGCAGTGGTGGTGCCAATGCCACGCTTGAGCATCTGATTGATGATGTCTATGGTGGTCTGTCTAGCCTGCATGACTTTGCATCTCGGTCTGACTTCATTGTGGAGAGGGCCATCTTGACGCCTCTGAATGAAGATGTTGATAGGCTGAATGAGAGGATCATGTCCATGTTCAGCTTCACTAATACAGATGGTACTGCTGCTGATAGCAAGGTGTATAAGAGCTTTGATACTGTAGATGATGAGAATCAGACGGTCATGTACCCGCCTGAGTTCTTGCACTCTCTGAACTTTTCAGGCATGCCACCTCATGAGTTGCACTTGCGAGTAGGGTGTCCTATCATACTACTCAGGAACATGAGCAATGGTCTGGCTAATGGCACCCGCATGATTGTCACAGGCCTGAGGGATCGTGTCATAGAGGCAAAAGTGGCTACTGGCCCTGAGAAGGGCCGTGTTGCATTGATTCCACGCATCAGGATCACCCCATCCGACAGTAGCATGCCCTTCACATTGACCCGCAAGCAGTTTCCGGTTAGGCCTGCATTTGCCATGACCATCAACAAGTCCCAGGGTCAGACCCTGAAGGCTGTGGGGGTGTATCTGCCCAAGTCAGTGTTCACGCATGGTCAGCTGTATGTGGCTTTCTCACGTGTTGGGTCACCAGGGGCTGTCAAGGTGTTTGTAGTGAATGGTTGGAGGGATGCTGAGGATGGGGTGCCTGCAGGTGTCTACACCAAGAATGTGGTGTACCGCGAGGTGTTTCACTGAGTGTTTACACATTTGGCAGCTATTGATGGCTTAGGCTGCATGTAACACCGTTTCAGGTTACTGGCTGGAGCGTGAAGCCATGCAGGGCACGTAAAGCCTTTGTCCCAAGTGAGCGTAGAAGGCCACTCGACAAACCAGCTTTTGTGTCCTACCCGCGTGCCGCGGGTAGTGGGTCCAGCTAGTTCACTGGAAGTTCAAATGATGGGCAGGTGTCAGTCACTTCCTTCGGTGACAGGTTTGGTGACAGGTTTTGAAGGACCTCGCATTGGTGGCTTGCAGCGAGCCTGTGCAGGAGGACGTCCAAATTACGCTCGAACCAGTGGTATACGAGCTGGAAACAGACTTTCGCATCGTGTGGCCCTCAACCTTTCATCGCTTCCTGCACCTCCCACACATCGCTCACATGATGCTCAGAAGCTCCATCGCTCTTTGCTTGGCTATGATGATGGGCACCACGGTAGCACAATTCGTTGCTCCTGCTTTCTACAAGGTACGGGTCCAGCAGCTACAGCAGCACCTGCAGTTCGCCAGGCTGGGCACACTTGGGGGTGATTTCGCGCACATCTCCGCGAATCGCGGAGCAAATAGGCATATTAGTCCACGTAGTCATCCGTGAACCAGGGTTGCATGCCTCATAAGCAGCAAATTTAAGGATGATGAGGGCATGCTACCACTCTCACAGCAGAGCTCTGTGCGTGTTCTGTTTTCCTGCAGGGCCTTGAAGGTCCTAAGTTCACAGTGCTGAAGAAGATTGGTGACAACATCGAGCTGCGCAGATATGAGCCTGGTGCGTGCACACCCATACGGCCAGCTGCAAGCAGAGCAACAGCTGTGTAATCAGCTGGGCAGCAGCAGCGATGGCGTGTGCATTTACACGCAGTTCTATGGCCGCATGGTGCTGTTGCTATGTCCTACCGTGTGACAGTCTTGCCTGACGCTCTTCATCTGTTTTCACAGCCAAACATCTGCAATTCAGTCCAGGGTTGTCACCCAGGCCAGCAATGCACCTGCATAGTCCTTTGCAGGGCGTCTGCAATGTGTGCCCTGTGTGACTCAATAAAGCATGTATCTTCATCTGTTCACATTTGTTTCGCTGGGTGCAGGCTCCTGGGTGTCCATCAGCCGCGAGGGCATGCAGATGGACAGCGCCATGGGCGGCAGCTTCATGAAGCTCTTCGGCTACATCAGCGGAGGCAACGCAGCAGGCGCAAAGATCGAAATGACGGCGCCGGTGCTCACCAAGGTGAACAGGAAGCTGGAATCGGATTGAGTAATTGATGTGCTAGTGATATCGGGGTTCAGTAGCCGCAGTGGCGGCGGCGGAGGCAACGCAGCAGGCATAAACATCGAGATGACGGCGCCAGTGCTCACCAAGGTGGGTAGAATGTGTATGGTATGACTCAGGGTAAGGGCAGTAGTTCATTTCATGTGTTATTAGCGCTTGCAGCAGCAGCAGCGGCGTCATAAGCAGACGCAACGCGGCAGGCGCAAAGATCCAGATGGCAGCGCCAGTGCTCACCCAGGTACACAGCACTGCACAGCTTTTGTGCTAGTGATTTCAGGGTTCGGCAGCAGCAGTGGTGGTGTGACTCAGGGTGGTAGTGCTTCTCAAATTTGTCATTGCCTGAGGCAGAGGAGCAACGGGGGCAACGCAGCGGGCGCATAGGTCGACATGACAGCGCCAGTGCTCACCAAGGTGCGCAGGCAGCGGGATTTGGTATATAATAGATGCGCACATCGCAGTGATGCACCGACATGCGAGGCTGGGCCAGAGCCATGTCCGCTGATGCAATGCATGCACTGCGTTCTTGCTGACTGGCGTGCTGCTGCTGCTGCTGTTTGCTTTGCCGTGTGAGGCTGCAACCCGCAGGTTGTGCCTGGCCAGGACTCCACCTGTGAGAGCCAGTGCCCTTGCTGACTGACCTGCTGCTGCTGCTGCTGCTGCTTGCTTTGCCGTGTGTTGGGGCAGGTTGTGCCTGGCCAGGGCCCCACCTGTGAGAGCCAGTTCACCATGCACCCGTGATCTCGTCAACTAACCTGCTGCTGCTGCTACTGCTGCTGCTGCTGCTGCTGCTTGCTTTGCTGTTTTGGCTGCAGGTTGAGCCTGGGCAGGGCCCCACCTGTGAGAGCCAGTTCACCATGCACTGTGATCTCGCTGACTAACCTGCTGCTGCTGTTGTTTGCTTTGCTGTTTGTGGCTGCAACCTGCAGGTTGTGCCTGGGCAGGGCCCCACCTGTGACAGCAGTGCGTGCACCTTGTCCTTGCTGACTGACCTGCTGCTGCTGCTGCTGCTGCTGCTTGCGATGCTGTGTTTTGGCTGCAGGTTGTGCCTGGCCAGGGCCCCACCTGTGAGAGCCAGTTCACCATGTCTTTCTACAACCCCTGGAAGTACCAGGTGGGTGGCGGTCTGTCACTGATGGGTCCGTTATTGTTAGTAACAGAAGTAACAAGCAGGCAAGCTGCTGGTGTGTGGACAAGGCTTAGTGCCAGGCGGAGTGAGCAACCAGCTCATCAACCAGAACGTGTGCTGTGGATGTTGATGCCTATCCTTTTTATACATAGCTGCCCACCTGCGGCATAGACATTGCTGGCTGGTTGTCCTTGCTGACGCACCATGCCCTGATCTTGCATCACTTGGCTGCTGCAGCAGCGCTAGCGCTGCTGCAGGCTGCTAGCGCTGCTGCCTGCAAGCCATCAGATGCCGGTGTGTCTCCGTCAACAACATTGCCAGCTATTTTTGTACATGTCTTCATATTCAGCGGCAATGCTACTACCTGCTTTCTCAGGACTACGCACCCTGCCGCCTGCTGCTGCTGCTGTGCAATATGCGCGTAAAAACCCTTGTTATCCCCGCAGGCTGCTAGCGCTGCTGCCCCCAAGCCTTCAGATGGCAGCGTCTTCATCAACAACATGCCAGCCATGGATGTTTACGTGATCAAGTTTGGCGGCTGGGCCAACGAGGCCACATACAAGCAGAACGCAGCTCGGCTGATGCAGAAGCTTAAGGATGAGAAGATGGCATTTGACAGCAGGTGAGAGCTCAAAAGTGTTGTTTGTTTGTGCTGCTTTTCCATGCTGGTGGTGGCTTGAGCTTGTCGGCCAGTTTTACGGAGTTTGTTTGTGCTGATTTTGCATGCTGGCAGCTGTTGTGTACCATATCCTTGAGAGCAGCCAAGTCGTTGGCGGCTGGGCCAATGAGGCCACATACAAGCAGAACGCGGCGCGGCTGATGCAGAAGCTGAAGGATGGAAGCTGGCCTTTGACAGCAGGTGATAACAAAGAAATGATGTGTTTGTACGGGAAACTGTTGTTTGGCAGGTTGACCAAGCGATGTATGAGTGTGCTGCTCTTGCATGCTGGCAGTTGTGGTTTGTGTATAGGGCAGCCGAGTGTTACTAGCTGGGCCAATGAGGCCACATACAAGCAGAACGCTGCCAGGCTCATGCAGAAGCTGAAGGATGAGAAGCCAGCCTTTGACAGCAGGTGAGCGCAGAAGTGGATTTTTCGCTGCTCTTGCATGCTGGTGGTGAGGTAAGCTTGGCAGCCAGGTTCGTTTGTGCTGGCCTTTGTGCTGGCCTTGCATGCTGGCAGTTGTGGTTTGTGTATAGGGTAGCCTGTTTGGCGGCTGGGCCGACGTGGCCACAAGTGAGAGCGCAGAAGTGCTGTTTGTTTGTGCTGGCCTTTCATGCTGGTGGTGGTGTGAGCTTCGCAGCCAGTTTGGCGGTGCTTGTGTGTGCTGCTCTTCCATGCTGGCAGTTGTGGGTTATGTATAGGGCAGGCAATTTGTCAGCTGCTGGGCCAATGAGGCTACATACAAGCAGAATGTGGCACGGCTGATGCAGAAGCTCAAGGATGAGAAGCTGGCCTTTGACAGCAGGTGAGCGAGCTCAGAAATGTTGTTTTATTTGCGCTGGCCCTGCATGCTGGCGGTCATGTTAGCTTGGCAGCCAAACTGGCCTCCCACAACGGTCATGTACAAGGACATCCTTTGGGTGGCGAGGCCTGTCCGTTGGCTGCTGCTCAGCAAACAGTTCATATTGGAGTTGTCTGTTGTGGCAGCTATGCTGCCAGGCTTGATCAGTTGTTAGTTTGGTGATGGCTGCCACATCTGCCACATCTGCTGATCTTAGTTGGTGCTTCCTTCTCGTCTCTTCTGCAGCCACTGGTTCACTGCTGGTATGACAGCTCCACACCATCCAACTACATATGTCCAAGTTTGCGTGATCGCACGGCAACTGACTCGCCAATCTGTTGTGTTGCCAGCCAGCAGTGCCTGCAGCCACTGGTTCACTGCTGGCTACGACAGCCACTACACCATGAACAACCACCACATCTGCTACATCTGCTGATGTTGTGTTTGTTGCTTTCTTCCCGTCTTGCCTGCAGCCACTGGTTCACTGCTAGCTATGACAGCCCCTGCACCATCCAACTACGTATCTCTAAGAAATTGCTTGGTTGCACGGCAACTGACTCGCTAGCCTGTTGTATGCTGCCTGCAGCCACTGGTTCACTGCTGGCTACGACAGCCCCTACACAATTTCAACCACATCATATACAGTCTGCTTGATTGCATGGCAACTGACTTGCCAGTCTGTTCATTGTGCTGCCTGCAGCCAATGGTTCACTGCTGGCTATGACAGCCCCTACACAATTCCAACCACATACCATATACAGCTTGCTTGATTCCACGGCAACTGACTCGCCATTCTGTCCTGTGCTGCCTGCAGCCACTGGTTCACTGCTGGTTACGACAGCCCCTACACCATGAACAACCGCCACAACGAGGTCTGGGTGCCCGCAGCAGCACCAGCAGCAGCACGCGCTGCAAGCGCCAAGCCCGCTGCTGCTGGCCATTGAGCAACAACCACAATGAAACCGAGTTTGCGAGCAGACCAGATGTTGCCTCGAAATGAGTATTGTTGTATATGTTTTTGGGCGAGTGCTGGGGCACGCAGAGTTGCAGGCAACAGACGCAGGTGCAGCACCGCTTTTGCAGCAGCGTGCAGCGACGCTGAATGGCGGAAGATGGAAGGTGTTGCGTGAGCATTGACAGTACTGTATGTGTATGCAACTGAGTGGTCAGTTCCATGCCAGGCTGATGTGAAGCTGTTTTCTTGATCTGTTAGCTGAGGGAGGTCTGCTTGTGCTCTGCAAGTTGTATGACGTGTATTCTGGGCATGTGGCAGGTGTACATCGTGTGAGGTGCTCTTGGCAAGCACTGCTTCTTTAACCTGTTTGTATTTTTCCTGCAAGCTTGACGTTGCAACATTTGGAGTGGAGCGTTCCTCAACTGGTCAGGGTGTTTGCAACTTGTGTACCTAGTATTTGCGAAGTAGTAGGCTTGATTGCTACCAGCGTTGTGATGCTGTTGCACGTCGCTCACCGCTGCAGTGATGATATCACAGTCATGCATGATGCTGCTCAGCATGGGGCATGTCTGAGAGAGCTGCCTGCTGCTCGGAATAAATCCTGAACGTGGATGTGTATTGTCGACAACCGTTGCCGTGACGTCGTGCACGGGTGCTGCAGTGTGCATGATATCATGTCACTAGCCTGCAAGCGGCTTGCATCATAGTATGATGCCCGTTATTGCGGCACAGTCAAGCTAGCACCACACTTGTAACTTGTAACTCAATTCTCAGCACTGCGTTTCAAGGCTGAGGACCCTCATGTCGAGGCCCTGTTGACCCTGTGGGCACAGTAAAGATCCACCGTGATCTGCGTGTCTTGTCTTGGACAGGAACTGCCACAGGCTGGCACAGCACAGGACGGTCCACGTGCTCCTGAAGTTCTGCATCAGGTTCGATGCAGCAGTTGAATCTGTGCGACAGACGTCTGCAGGTCGGCTATTCCGCGAGTTCTGGGACGCGTCCATGCCCTGCGAGTGTAAGGGCCGCTGCTGTCACTCGAGGCCAAAAAGCCTTTAAGGTTTCTAGGGGTAGGAGGACCATGCCCGGACCCTTCCCCCAGCACCCAACCGGACGTCACACGGAAAGGCCCAAACGCTGTGTGAGCGCCTTCATTTTATATTAAGACATATATATTGCTCTATTTTGGGTTGCATATGGGCTTTCATGTGCTTAATGCGATGAGTACTGCTGACCTGTTCTGTGCGCCTCGCGGCTGCGGGCACTCGAATCAGGCGTCAACAACGTGTAATTCCTTGCTATAATCCTCAATACAACACTATTATACATATTCTATAGCGTTTGCCAGCGATTCGCCTGGTGCTGTCCAGCAACCTCCATCCGCGCCTTTCATGCTGCTGCTCGCCATGCAGGCTAATGGCAGGCCACCGCAGCATAAGGATGGCCCTGCAACGACTGCTGAGGAAGGTCAGAACTGCCAACAGTTCGAAATCAGCAGTGATTATCAGGCTGTGGGAGGAGTTCATGGATATCTCAAGGATGCTGGACAACTTCCACGGCAGCCAGCTTCTGCGCTGCTGCCACAATGTCCACCTGGACACCCCGCCTGCCCAGCCTGCGCTGAGCGTCCACCAGCTGCTCCTGCTTCTCCTTCAGCGCAGTCAGCAGCACCATGTACTCGCTCAAACGCTGCTTGGAACCGCGTGCCCGCCAGGTGTGGCTGTCGTCATCCTCCATCTGCTTGATGGTGCTGCCTGCAGCCACGTCGCTGTGGTGGGGCTGTACTGCATACCAGTGGGCCAGCGCTTCCATGCTGGTGTGCACGCTGAGGCTGGGAAAGGGCTTGATACCCTTTTTCCTGGGCTGCTGCTGCTGCTGCTGCTGCTTCTGGTGCTGCTGCTGCAGCACCTCCCCTGCACCCCCGGCTTCACCCACATCCTGGTCCTCACACTGCTGCTGCTGCTGCTGTTGCATCCCTGCACAGCTGCAACCCTGCTGCCCCCGCGTGATTAGCTGTCTCAGATCCAGCAGAACCTCCATAACTCCATCTACTGGGACATACCCTCCAGCACCCGCCATGGTGGCAGTGCGTGCCCCAGCTGCTCCCAGCGCCGCTGCAGCAGCTCCCTGGGCTGTGATGTGCGGCAGCGCAATCTCACCCAGGGGCTCAACTGTTCCCATCCCCTGCAACAAACTGCTGCCAAACTGACGGCCCTGCTGCTGCTGCTGCTGCCGCGCTTGAGCCTGCCTACTTGCTTGCCGTGTCTGCAGCAGCAGCTGCCACTCGGCGTCTGACAGTCTAGGCGGCCGCTGCTGCTGCTGCCTCAGCTGCAACACCATCTGCCACTCGGCGTCTGATAGCCCATCCCTCTGCTGCGGCTGCTGCTGTAGCGGCTGCTGCTGCTGCTGCAGCGGCTGCTGCTGCTGCTGCACAAATGGCAGCTGCTGGTCCTCCCTGTCCGTCATGAAGGCAGTGTAGTGGTCACCACCGGTCGTCAAGGTGTCAGCCGCCCGGCCAGCCACCTCATGCAGGAGGCGCACTGCACCGCTGGGTGTGCACAGCAGCTGCCCCTGGCCTACAGCAGCTGCTGCGATACTTGCAGCACTGCCCAAGCAGTCGTCATGCTGCTGCACATCCTGCTGCTGGGCCTCCTGCTCTTCCAGCTCTAGCTGCTGCAGCTGCTCCTGTATCCGCTGATGCTGCTCTGGAGAAGGTGGCAGCTCGCCTGCTGCCATAGCCTGCAGGTTCTGCACCACAAACTCTGGCAAGGTGCCTGTGCCTCCTCCTGCTACAGCATCTCCAGCTGCTGCGGCAGCGGCAGCGGGAGCAGCTGCTGCGCCTGCTGCTGTGGTGTCAGCGGCTGCCGGGGCTGCTGTTGTGCCACGAGTCAGCTCCCACAGCAGCTTCTCGTAGCCCTGCCAGTTCAGCTCTGCTGCACTGGTGATGGCAGCCAGGCACTTCTCCTGCATGTGCTGCACGCTCTGCTGGATCTGATGCTTCACAGTGAGGGGGCGCTGGCTGGCGAACTTGCCCAGGCGCTTGCCGTTCTTGTAGCTGAACAGCAGGTCCCTGCAGGAGTTGGCAGAGAAAGTAGCATCCGTTGCACCATGCCGGCCAAGCATTGCATCTTAACTGCTGCAGGAGCTGCGCTGATGCCTTTTTGTTGCTGCAGGCTGCACGGATGCCGCTTTGTTGCTGCAAGCTGCACTGATGCAATGCAACTCCGCAATGATAGGACTGTTTGAAAGTGATCTGTGTGACAGATGGGGCAAATGAACAAGCAACATGTCAAATGGTGGCTGCCAACAGTGGCATACATTGAATTCAGGCGGTCACCCCATTGGCTCCATCCTTGCCGCCCCACCTGAAGTTGCCGTAGCCCATCAGCAGCTTGTGGATGGGGTTGTCAGGGAACCGCTCAGCCAGCTCCAGCGCGTCTTGCACCACCATGACTGCCCCCATGCGCAGCACCCGTGCCACAGCTGCAGCCTCTGGCGCCACCCTGCCAGAGCGTGGGCCGCCAGCTGCTGCCTGCTGCGCAGCAGCTGCCTCAGCCTCAAGCTCCTTCAGGCCAGGAAACAGGGCATAGATCAGCTCCAGCGGCACAGCCACATGGAAGCGCTCAGCCCAGTAGCCGCTGAAGTCCTTCTGCGCTGCTCCAGGCCAGAAGCCCAGTGCCAGCAGCGCCTCAGGGGTGAACCCAGGCACGATGTAAGAGGTGCCAAATGAGTCCAGCAGCCAGTGGCCGACGCGCTGGATGACCTGAGAAGGCAGCAACCACACAGCAGAGGGCAAGGCACGGTGTATTAATGAAATAAAAACAAGACGGGGACACATACTTGGTGCATCTCCCTTCAGGGTTACATGTGCTGGTGAAGTCGCTGAGGCAAAAGCATGTCTGAGTAGTGCTGGTATAGCTTCCCCTACTGAAAGGCCGAGCTGTTGACTCTGCAAACAACACAAGCAGAGCCAGGCCTTGAACCTATGACACTAGCAGCATTCATCTGTTTTTTATAACCCCCAGCACAGCCTACCTGTGCCTTACACATGCTCAAGGCGAATGCTGATACATGGCCAGCTGCTGAACCCTGCAAGCAGAGCCACATGCTTATAGTGCTATAAGCAACCCCATGCACATGCTTCATCACAAGCAGTTCTGGCGTATTGGTGGGCCAGTTCTAAACTCACCTCAAGCGACACGCCCATCTCGCACATGGCCTGGGCCGCGAACACGCGCAGCTCGTGGGTCAGCTTGGAGGGCGCCACACCCAGCAGCTTGTAGAGCTTCTTCATCAGCTCAGCGTGGTTGCTTGGGGCCATCTCCTTGCCTGGTGCACATCAACATGAGCAGCATCAGCATCAGCATCAGCATCAGCATCATCATCATCATCAGCAGCAGCAGCACAGCCACGCAACAGCAGAAGGTGAACAGCTCGGCGGGTGTTGGCTGCAGTTCCTGGCAAACCTCTCAAAAACCACCAGCAACATCATGTATGACATACTGAGCAGCAGCAGCAGCGGCAGCAGCGGCAGCAGCAGCAGCAGCCGCCGCCGCCGCAGCATTTTCAACAGCAGCAACAGCAGCATTGTGATACAGCTGGTGTTGCAGCAAAACATGCTATTGCCGCCATTGACACACCACCTCTGCTGCACAGCAAACAAAATGCAAACAAGGTTACGTTTATGTGAGAGTGACAGCACATCAGCACCTCACATGCTACCTTGCATGCAGCTCAGCAGCTCAGCAGAAAGCAGCACAGTAGCATGCACAGTAGCTCAGCAGAAAGCAGCACAGTAGCATGCACAGCAGCAGCACAGCAGCAGCACAGCACCAGCACAGCAGTACAGGGGCTGCAGCCTGCAAGCCCACTTATGATCTGCGCTGGCACCAATGTTTGTGGGTCTAGCTGGCATGCCATGCACTGGCTGCCACAGACTGTGCCTGCCTTGCACAAGCTGTTGCACGTCATGAAGCAGACTACTGTTCTACACTCCAAAACTTGCCATCCATACTTTCTGGTTTTGGCCATACTTGTTTTTTGTCCCCGAGCGCCTTTTGGAGTTGACTTTCTCAACCAGCTCCTCCAGCTCATCTCCCCGCAGGTCCCTGGCAAGCAGTGCCAGGCAAGCGGGCAGGCAGGCAGGTAGGTGGACAGGTCACCGGCAGAAGATAGACAGGCAGGGAAAAAGCAGGTCAGTAAACAGGCAAATCTTCACAAGCAAACTACTCAAAGTGTACCTGCAGCTACCAGGGGTGAATGCTGGCCCTGCAGCCAACAGGAGTGGAGCCAGCCCTGATGCAGGTGGTGTGATTACCCTTGCAAGCCTTCCTCCCGCACCTCGCTGTCTGCCATCTCCTCGTCCCCGCTGTCATGCTGCTGATCGTCAGCCACTTCCTCATCGTCAGAGCGCTCATAAGCAGGCTGTAGGTCCAGCTGTGCACTAGCATGAGCAGAGGGCTCTGCCCTGTCTTGTGCCTGACCTCTGCCCGCGCTGGCAGGCCGCTGCCGCTTGCTCTCATTGTCAGGTACCGTAACATAACCTTGAAGCCATGCCGAGCGTTTGACAGCACGTTTGCTGCGCTGTGGGGCGTCGTTGTTAGACTCCATCAAGCGAAGGCATTCCAGTCACTGCGGCGACACTGATAAGCACACGGATCAATAAACAAGAGCATCAATGCACGTGGTGGAAGGCGCAGCAGCGTTGTGATGCCTCTGCAAAGCCAAATTAGACACAGAGGGGTTTTGGCTCTTGGAGTCTGCGGGCGACTGGGCGTGTGGTTGTGATGCACTTTTGACAGCAGAAATCCATTAAGTGTAATCAAATTTGTCTTTCAGCGGGCGCTGCGCGCCCGAAAAGCCTCGCGTGCCCATTGAAACCAGTTGCAACCTTGCAAGACAACTGGCCGGACCCGACCCGGGTCCGGTAGGTCTCCGCCCACCACTGAACCCCATCCGCCCATTGTGTATATCTAGTGGTTTTATGTTTCGGCCCTGCCTGCTGCTCTCCGTTGATTCCGCTCCCTAACAAGAGCGTAGAAATTGGTAACTTGTGACTTGACTAACACGTGTTACCCGCTCACTGCGTGGTTCGAAGGTCAACCAGGCAAGTCACTTCAAGAGCCGTGAAGGCCGTCGGAACCCTCAGCATAACACCACACTGCCATGCAGGAAAAAGCAGAGTAACTTATGAGTGTGTTGATCAACATTATTGCTACATCCTTTGAGTGCAGGCCTGTTGAATACCGGGTGGAAACTTCCACTGCGCAGTGCATGTGCACGTGCATCATGCATAGTTAGTTAGTTAGTTACACAGCCTATAGTGTTGGTATCCTTGTCATACAAATTAGTGTTCATGAAAAGAGAAATTATAGAGAAATTATATTTGTAATTGGGCATGTACTGGATTTCTGCTGCTATGGGGCCAAAACATAGGAGCCAGGTGAGTAGAGCTGGGGTATGGCTTTCTAAACGGGTGTTGAAAAACACCGACAATCCCAGACACTATTGGTCTCACCGAACTGACTATGGTTGGAGCCATAACACGGCCAGGTGTGGGGGTGAAAACCAACCTAAAACCCACCATAACACCATATGTTATCCCATGCATGATGATCATGATGCTTGTTGATCATGCCATGATGCTTGATGAACAAGCCCGCATGGCGCCATGACAATATTGTCATCAACGACCTGGTGTGCACAACTGGCATGCGCATGCGTTGCGCAACATATGCTCTCACAGAGTCAGGCAGCAATGAGGCCCTGCAGGCTACCAACAGACCAGTGGCACCGCAAGAACTGTACAAGTCATGCGCGCGCTGCATGCACATGTACATCCGGGAACGTTTGACTGACTGAGTGACCGGCACTGCGGTGCGCATCAAGAAGCAGCTTCTTAGGGGCCCTGCCGCTATCACACTTGACACACACCCGGTCATTGACATTTGACAAGTGTCAAGCGTGACGCCGTGTACATGCACCCATCACCGCAACACATATACCTGTCACAAGACAATCCTAACCTAACCTTTTAGGCACTCGACTGGCAACTACACTTGACGGCATGAAACCTCTGTCCGAGGGGGCACTTGCAGTTGTTCTTCGCAGACTGGCATATCGCATCGCACACATTGCCCTCAACACTGTAGCCGCCTTCATTGTGCTTCTCTGCACACGAATACAACCCATTCACCGACACCACAATGTCGTCCTGTGTGTGATTCCTCAAGGTCCCTGCAATGTTTGTCCCAAAGTTGTGCGATGCAAGCTTACCAAACTCAACATGGCCGTAGGCCTTAATGCGTAGTGCAGCCCCTCCGTCCATTTCTAGTGCATGATTTACCACTCAGCAACTGCTGCTCTGTCTGTTGAAGAATTTCATGCGCCCCCATATGGGAAGCGGCCGCTTCCAGACCTCGAATCCAAGCGTCACGGCCCCGCCCCTTGCAGCGCTGTTGTTGCGGAACATAACGGGGCCTTGAAACGCCAGCATGCCGTTTCCATCAATGTATATGGCACCTCCCGACCCACGCTCACTTCCAGGCTCTAGTGAGGCCGCCACACGGTTACTGATGAACCATGCGCTGCCAGCAAATGTAACACGATTATGATTCTTCTTGTCATCAACATAAACAGTGTTGAAATTAAGATGGAACCGCCTTTTGCCGTGGACATCGACTCATCGCACGTTGCCATGTTCCCAATGAATGTCACCAGGTGAGCAGCAAAGAAGCTGCTATTGAGGAACACTGCTACTGCACCCCCACCATAGGCTGGGCCCGGGTTATCTGCACGCGTGTCGAGCATAAAATGTCTTTGTGTTACTTGTCAGTAACATATTACGTCGTGGTATCACACACTGCTCCCCTACAAGGTGCCAACTTGTTGCACTATACTATAGTACGGTAGCTGTAGCTACAGACAAGTACTACTGCCGCACAAGTTGTCTTGTGCTGCCAGTGGTGTGAAGCCTCCTCAACAGATGCAAGGCTGGCGAGTTGCTACGACTTGCCATAAACATTGCACACTGATCCATCATCAACAAGACCGATACATTGGAAATGTTTCAAGCCCAAGTCTTTATCTGGTGCCGTCAAACGCCCTTTTGCTCTCAATGTGCTCTCAAGCGTCCTTTAGTTAGTTAGTTAGTTCGTTACACAGCC
The DNA here is from genome assembly GCA_902809745.2 of Tetradesmus lagerheimii. Taxonomy (NCBI): domain Eukaryota; kingdom Viridiplantae; phylum Chlorophyta; class Chlorophyceae; order Sphaeropleales; family Scenedesmaceae; genus Tetradesmus; species Tetradesmus lagerheimii. The sequence continues at coordinate 361,056 of CADDIJ020003022.1, forward strand.
TATAGTGTTGGTATCCTTGTCATACAAATTAGTGTTCATGAAAAGAGAAATTATATTTGTAATTGGGCATGTACTGGATTTCTGCTGCTATGGGGCCAAAACATAGGAGCCAGGTGAGTAGAGCTGGGGTATGGCTTTCTAAACGGGTGTTGAAAAACACCGACAATCCCAGACACTATTGGTCTCACCGAACTGACTATGGTTGGAGCCATAACACGGCCAGGTGTGGGGGTGAAAACCAACCTAAAACTCACCATAACACCATATGTTATCCCGTTGGCACAGTCCCGGACATCAATGTTACTGACATTGTAACACGTTGTGGTCGGCAGGACCTTTTGGCACAGGCACGCATGCTGGCGCTGATACATTGGATGTGCAGCTTGTGATTTTTGTTATAACATCATATTCGTGACACATAATGACCCATGGTGATCTGCTCTGAGTATTGAGCGGCTCAGTTTCAGTAGCGTTTTCTCACCTGGCTCCTATGTTTTGGCCCCATAGCAGCAGAAATCCAGTACATGCCCAACTACAAATATATTTTCTCTCTTCATGAACACTAATTTGTATGACAAGGATACCCACACTATAGGCTGTGTAACTAACTAACTAACTAACTAGCGTGGGCAGATAACTGCATTTGCATATGGAGATGCCCCTCTTGTGCAACTCTTATGCTTCTTTCAACAATAGTAAGCTACTCACCCATGAGTTCTGCCGTGTTGCCCTGGTACGTCGCCCTGTCATTGTGAACAACATTGGACCCATGCAAAAGTAAGGCCCCGCCGCCGCCGTGCCTGTGGGAGGCCTGTGATCCAAATACACGAGCACACAGTGTGTCACATATGATTGTGATGGCGACGACCGATAGTTTTTTGTGCCCAGCCAACACCGCTTTGCAACATGATACCTCAAGGAGCTCCATCCCACAAGTGTACACAAGCAACTAAATGCCTTGGAGAAACCCATCAGATCAGACGGGGTGATATCACTTGTAGCTACAAGCATCCAATGGGACTCCACAACAGATCTTGCAGGCCTTGTGGCACGTGGACCATTATGGTATAGATACCTGGATGTGTTATGGGGACTCGAGTGATGATATGTTATCAGTGAGTGTTGCGGGTTGAGTTCAAGACCTCAACTTTAGCTGATAGGATTAGCGATCACGCAGATGCCGGTTCTATGCAATGCACCACGGCAAGCATATGCCACCAATGTTGTGGACCCAGCTGAACTACAACCATTTTACTGTGTTTGGGCCATTCAATGGTGATATGTATCTATGGTGTGTTAGACACTTACAAATGTACCTCCATGCAGAGTGTTGTTTTTAATCGTTGCTGTACCATTGAAGGTCAGATTGCTCGACTTCAGATAGATTGCGCCACCTGCGCCCCAGGCTGCCCTGTTATCTGCCAACACCACAGGCCCGTTGAAAAATATGCTGGAATTGTCGCCATTCAGGGCAGGTCCAAAGTTGCCGCTGTTGCCAGAGAACTGCACAATGCTGTGTATGCTGTACAGTGGTTTCATTGCGGCGCTGGCAACTATGAATAGCACGCAGTGGCAGACACTCTAGACGCATTTTCATGCACAACTCAGCTGCAGGGCCACGGCGCATTTGGCTCAGTTTAGTCACATAAGCACGTGCTACTGGTTTGTTTTGTTTAATCACTCCTTGTCCAAAGGCAGCAGTAAAATTTTGAAGGATGGCACTGGTGGCCCTGGGACCTGTGCTCCAGATCTGTTGAACCCAGCGGGCAGCTTTATTTTTGACATATGCAACAAATTGTTATTATTATTATATGCAACAAATTGTCCCTTAGTAAAGTTGGTGGTGGTAGCAGTGTCAATGTCATATTCTGCTAGAAGCTTATCTATGTTCTGTTGCCAAGGGTTCAAATTGCCAGTCCATGCCTCGGCCACTTGACGCAGCAGGCGATCAGAGGACACTCTGCGGAGATGGTGCCAGTATGTCAAGGTGAAGATGTCACATGTAATGTGGGCAGGCATAATGCCCAGCTCCTGCTGCAGACATTCAGTTTGTGTGTTAGGTGAGCAGTGATTGATGCGCTTTACAAGTTGCATTCGCCAGCTGTCCAGGGATTTACGATTGGTTAGTGTAGTATTTCCCCACACCTGCACAGCATAAGTCAGCACAGGTTGTACAGCAGCACACACAGTTAGTTTGCGCAGGTGCCATGACATGCGGTTCTGGTTTAGGACGCCACGTTGTGCGTGTGCAGCAGCCTCAGCCTTTTCCTTTCTTACATTCAAGTGTTCATCCCATGTGCCTACATCAGAGATCCATGCACCTAAATAACGGTACGAGCGTACTTGAGGAACAGTAATGCTGCCCCACACGAAGGGGTCTGTTGGGGCAGGTCCATGCCTACCAGCCCGCTGCCTGGCAGCAGCTGTGCCACCCCTGACCACCATGACTGCTGTTTTAGATCCATCAGTGGACTTGACACTAGCTTTCAGCCGCCACCGCGTAAGCACTGTGCGGGTTGCATTGATAAGTGATTGCATTGCTTCATGCGAGTCTGCAAGGCCGACCATATCATCAGCGTACATAAGTGCAACGAGTTTCATTGCAGCAGAAGTTGTATCATTGTTAGGTAGGGGAACTCCTTGATGGCTTTCCCACACTTCTTTCAACACAGAGTCAACATAGATGTTGAACATAGTTGTCGCCAGCGTGTCTCCCTGCTCCCATCCCATCCCTGGCTGGAAGGGGGAAGAGAATGCGCCATTGTGTAACACAACACTGGTGGGGCTATCAGTCATTTGTGCTAGAACTCTGAACAGTTTCCCTTGGATCCCTTTGTGCCACAGGTGCCACAGCAGACCTGGGCGCCAAACACTGTCATAAGCCTTTTCAATATCAACAAACAACAAGTATGTGGTTAGTTTTTGCTTCATACGGGCAGACAGGCACTGTGTTAGCATGAAAATGTTGTCAATGCCATTCCGGCCAGGTCGGAAACCCTGTTGTGCATCATGTAATCCTTTGTTATCTTCAAGGAACCTGCATATACGAGCATTCAGTACCATGTTATACAGTTTGTCAATGGTTGAGCCAAGAGTGATTGGCCTGTAGTTGGCAGCAACAGCAGGATCACTTGCAACAGACAGTTGCTGGTGGCGCTGGAAAATTGCGCAATGTATTGTCATTGACTGATGCATCGACCAAGTTGTTGCGTTTTGTTTCTGATGATGTTTGGGGTAGCAAGGGGGTTTGCCGACTGGTGTCTAGGAGCATTGCTGCGTATCTTGTGAAAGCTTGGGATGTGCGTAATAGTTGCAAACATAATGGAGCGGTGCTCCCTCTTTCTTCCGCCCCGGGGGGGGGGCGCGGGGTCGATGGCGTTGATGCTATGGCTTGATCTGGTAATTTGATGATGATGATGATGATGATGATGATGATGATGATGATGATGATGATGATGATGCCCATCACTTCAGTTGCATGCAACGGGCAGTGCTAGTATGCTGCCACTTGCGGACTAATCAACAAGCTCACATGTCTAACACATGGCGTTGATGCTATGGCTTGATCTGGTAATTTGATGATGATGATGATGATGATGATGATGTCTAACACATGTGATGCTGCATAAGTGCACTCTTCAACTCTGCTACATACATGTAACACTGGTCATGTTCGCCTTCACGTGTTGTTTACACAGGTGGTGCTCTTTGCATGGCAAGTAACGTTACATTTGCCGGCGGCGCACAGTTCATCAACAACAGTGTGGGCCATTCGGATCACCTCAATGAAACATATGGCTCTGGAGGTGCTGTATATGTATAGGTTGAAAGCAACAGCACGCTGATGTTTGGAGGTCCTGAGGTTTTCTGGCACAACAGCGCTGCCACTGGGGGAGCAGTGACACTTGGGGCCTACGAAAAAAAACAATGGCAAGCCTCCTCAGGTGTCCAACGTATGTTTGAAGTTCGCAAACAGCAGAAGCCGCAGCTGCTGGGTGGGCAATCATGCGTTTGAATCAGCAGGGGGAGCTGCGCTGCGCGTTGAAGCAGGCTGCAGGGCGGAGTTTGGTACGCTGGCAACACACAACTTTGGGTCAAACATTGCCGGGGCCTTGAGAAATCGCACTCAATGTGATGTCATGGTGCTGGAGTACGGGTCATATAGGTGCAATAGCAGCCATGGTGCAGGAGCCTACGATGTTGAAGGAGACTTGTGTGGCGAGAAATGTCCTGAGGATGCTACACAGCTTGTCTGCAAGTGCCCGGCTGGAGAGGTGTTCAACAAGTCCATGTGCAGCTGTCAGATCAAAGTCTAAGTGGTTTGACCAGAGGTCTGATCCAGGCTGTGATGCAGTTGAAAGGTAACGATAGCCCTTGGCACTACCGACACCAGGTGTACACATATGCTTGGCAGTTGACGGGTGATATTGTGGGGTGTCAGCATACAGCAACACATGTGAGCAGTGTTGGCAGGAAGGATAGATTACGGGAAGCCTTGCATACATGCTGCTGTCACAGCAGCCACACACCGTTGTACACCGAGCTCACAGTATGGACAGCCATTGTCCACAGCAGCGGCTGCAAGCACAACACAATATGGCGGTGTCACCAAAGGTTTTGATGTTGCGCTTCAAGGCGACCCACAAACACTTGATAGAAGCGTATACCCATGCATGCTGTGCTGTTGACAGAACTGTACACTGCTGTCTCAAAAAAGTGTCTCTTTGTGCTGGCTGCTACTTGATGTAGCAGCTTTGTAAACAGCTGCGCGCAACAGACCGCGGCTGAGCGCACAAGCAGTGCTGAAAGGGATCATCCCTGGGCCACAAATGAGTTGTTTGCTAGTGCTCCAATGCATGATGTGTGTTTAACTTAAAGCAGCAGTCAAGCCGGCTAGGCAGGGGCACCGTGCTAGTGGCCACACATACACGAGTTGATGTGTTGTCTGGAGACGAAGCTCTTATCAACCACGCAGCATGCAAATCGTCATGCTGCAGTTGGCAGCAGCCCGCAACTCCTTTTCTGGAATGGGGCGCAGCTGTGATACCACAACTGATGCTGATGCTATTGCTGCTGCTATGATTTGACCTTGCAAGAGCTGCAGTGATAACAAGCGCTTTTTATACAAGCTGAGCACTGGCAGCACTGGCCGGCTGACCATGAATATCATCATATTGCCGTTTGTTGTGAAGCCAGTTGCATCATCTGCGCCCCCGGGCAAATTTGCAGCCTAACAGGCTGACCATCATGGCCACGCTGCAGGAAATCCATTGTGAATAGCAACTGCTTGCCATTGCTGCAGTGCTACTCGCACCTTCCCCTTAGTCATCTGATCCCCTGTGCTCGGTAGCGTATAGTGCTGCTGCAAAGTGGCTTATGCATAGCCAGCAGGTGCTGCTCTTCAATCAATGTATGAAGCAAAGGCTGCAGCCGTGCAGAAGATGCTTTCCTGCAAGCAGCAGACGATGCACCATGCATAGAATAAGACGCGTCATCAGTGAACAGTGGCAAACCATTGCGTTTGACATGCATGAGGATGCGTAGATGTTGCTATCTCTCGTGACGTGCGCAGACTTAGCAGAAAGTGCGCAGCATCATTAGCATGCAACACCCCTGACGACACTATCAGCATGCAACATGTGTGGCTACTGCAGCGTAGCATCCCTCGCGTACAATAAAAATACAATCACAGACTATCCGTTGCTTAGCAGTAGCACAGCAGGAAAACTCACATTTGTGAAGCTCTCAAAGGCATAGCTGTCTGTTTCTGAGTCCCAGAAGCAACGGCACGCCATCCTGCAAGCAGCAGCACAACAACGCCACAGCAGCATGCTCAACAGCAAGTAACGCGTACTGCGCGTGGTAGCCAACAGCCTGAGTTAGCAGTGCAACCCTGCAGAATACAGCATATCATATGGCTGTGACGACTATCACCAGTGCTGTGTGGATGGAGCATGAGCTGTACAGTGCTTGCGTCCACATAAGTACCCATCACTGCCTTATCATAAGTGCTGGTTGCAGGTTGACACTATCACAGAGCCTGACACTGATCCTTGACTATCACTTGTCTGCTCTCAGCCAGCGAGCAGCGAGAATCTTGACACCTCATGCATGCTGCTGCTGCTGCTCTCTGGCGATCTGCATGTTATAGTAGCTGTGCTTTCAGAATTACCAGAACCTGCTGCTGTGCTGCCTGTTGTTCCTGGTGCAGTCGTTCAGCTGCAGGGCCGTGCCGTACTGCACTGCAAAATCCTGCAGGGCCTGACAGCATCTGCTGCACCCTCATCCAAGGATATAATTTAGCTCACCTGCAGCCCTCCCCGCGCTGCTCTCCTATGAACACCTGCACAGCAAACTTGTAGCGTGGCCAGTCTTCACCTGCAGCAAACAGCAGATCAGGTGCAGCACTGGTTAGGCGCCAGCCTGTAGAAGTGTGCTGCTGCTGTGCTTGCAGGACAGACGAGGAGCTGGGATATAACAGCAGCAGGCAGCTTAACTGCTGCCGCTGCTTGATATCAAGCTGCTGCTTAGTTCGCAGAACCAGCATACGCATCTGCTTGCAGGACCAACATGCTGCAGTGTCACAGGAAGGACTGCTGTTTCAAAGCAGCAGGCAGCTCACTCTTCAACCGTTGCTTGATTTCATCTGCTATCTCGCGTGTCCAGGTGGATGTGTTGTCTGCGTTGTATGCTGCGCCTGTGAGCTTGGCTCTCAGCACTTCCGCTATGATTTGCCTTGCTCTACTGGGCTTGAACCTGCGCACATGTTGGTGCACAGGCAGCAGATGAGGGCGCTGTGATGCAGCATGCGGCGTGGCAAGGCCCTTGCTGCTGACCTGGAACTTGCTCAGCACCGTCAACAAGTGAACTTACTTGTTTGAGAAGGATGGTCCTAGTGGATGGTCTGAAGCCAGAACAGGTCCAACAGCAAGAGCTACTGCAGGCGATGCCATGGTACTGCTGCTGCCACTGCAGCAGTCTTGCTATTCCAAGCAGAAGTACGCGAGCCCTATGCGAGCGATACCATCAAATTCAACAGTTCCGATGCGCAGGCGTACTCGGCAGAAGGCTTTGCGAAGCACGGGTCAAGCAGATTTGGCGGTCAGCACAACACAAGCGTATATCGAGGTTATCACAAACAGGCCCAAGCGCATCACAGTTCTCGCACTACCAACAAGTCCTTTGAGGTCTGACCTGCCTCCAACACAAACACTACTTCAGCACTGGGCAGTTTGAAGCACGATGTAACATGTTGAGTGGCAGCAGCTGCAGCAAGATGGGTAGAGAATGAGATATACTTATACCATAAACACACACCTTGAAGCGTTGCAGAATCTGTGGCACATTATTTGTTGACCAGACACAAGTTGTTGCTAAAGAAGCCGCAGGTGCGCGGCGCACAAATTGTTTTTATGGCGGGTTGCAGTTATGTTTGCCGACCCCGACCCTCATACTGCACAAGTTGCTGCAAACCCTCAAAACCATCAAACACCCTCGAAAGGCCGCTGGAACCTTCTCAAAACCATCGCAATGCATTATACATACCTGATAAACAATATATTCGTCGTCTCTTTGCGCTGATGCACCTCGCAGCTAGCTGATGGAGTGTCCGTTGACCTTTGTTGGCTGCCACTGGTGACAGCCAGGAAGAGGTTTTTATATGTTTATAAATGCATTTGCGAGCATTTTGAAGGCGTGGTAGAGGGTTTCGAGGGTTTTCGATTTCGATGGTTTGGGTGTGCGAATGCAGTCGAGGTCGGCAAACATCACTGCAACCCGCCATAAAGACACACAAGGAGTGCAGGTATGGCACACTGCATGTAGACATGGCGCTGCATCATGTGAGCTTCAAATACTTGCACACTGTACATGCATTGTACACTGCACATGTGCTGGCAGCCTCAGGCGGACATCCGCTGTTGATGCCGCATACGGCTGACAAGCAAATGTACATGTGCACCTGTACACAAGATATATACAGTTTTTTGAAGCGGGTAGTCAGTTAACGACCAACAAGGCCAAAGGAATCAACAGTGTTGGTCCGACTGGGTCAGTTGAGTCCATGGACTGTGGGAAGCCTGGGAAGTCAGATCTGGCCAGATCTGACTTCCCAGGCTCTCTTATGAGTGACCGTCCCTGACAATCGCTTGGGCCTTGAACGTGATAGACTCAATCAACAATACAACGACAAGCAACGAGTTGAGGCAACGGAGGTGAGAGTGGCTCCAATCTGAGGGCGCCAAATCAACCACAGCCTGCAAGTTCAAAAGTGCCAAACCCCCGCAAGAGTGAACCCCGTACGGGTGACTGGAGTAACCAGAGTTCCGATCCATGGAAAGTTCGTGCACTGCGCATTACATCGGCTGCTTTCCTGGCTGCTGAGAGCGAGACACCGGATCTTTGCAGAGGCTGTCAAAGGCTCAACACATCACTTAGTCGTGCTCTGCAACGTCGCGTCTACGTGCTGTGATACTGGAAAGAAACTATACTATAACCAAAAGTGTCTGGATAGAGGAGGCGTAGGATACGTTCTCATTCTAGGTGAGGGGCATGTTGGCATTCTCAGCATCAACAGCTGATACCCCTGGGAGAATACAGTAATGTATATAACAATGTTCCATAAAGATTACAAGACCAACTTCAGCATCGTATGCTGTGCGCACAATGTAGATCAAGTGCCAACCCACTTCGGCAGCTGACACTCAACTGCATGTAGCAGCATCAATGCGCACAGCAGCAGTGAGCCACAGCTATAAATGAACTATACAAGGTGGCATTGGCCATTGCACATTGTCCTGCAATCTCCTGTTGCAACCACTGCTGCTACAGCAGTTCCTACCGTCCTGGTCACCGCTGTATGCAACCGTGTTGCTGCATTCCCCACAATAGTACGCTCAACTTCGCATTCTGCACGCAGGTGGCATCCAGAACGATAGGCAGCTGTCCTGCAAAGCAGCCCAGCTTGCCAGCAGTTGGACACGTAGCAGCAGTGCTGCAGGAACAGTCCCTGCGCCGTTGCAGTAGCAGAAGCAGTAGCAGCCATGCCTACCACAGACCTGCTGAAAACGTTTGGCCTCAGCCGCAATCCCTTCACAGACAGGACAGCAGAGAAGACAAACCATGACAGCACTTCGTTGTACATCCACAGTGACTTGCGAGGCTTCAAACCAAACGACACAACGTATGTGTTCTTTGGCAAGCGGGGCTCTGGCAAAACAACCATACGGCTGCAGGCAAGAAGTTGATGCACTGCAAGCCATATGCAGCTGGTTCCTGCAAGTGCTCAAAGTGCTTTGGGTGCTGCTAGTGCATCATCAGCCTGCAAGCATATGTGGGTGGAAGGAGTCTGGCAGGTAGATTCTATGGACCAGCAGTTTTGGTGCAAGTGTATGTGTGCAGGAGTGCTGCCATGTACTGTGGGGACATAGCAGTAGGCTGATTTTCTGTGCAACAATATATCTCAGCCTTGTCGGCAGCAGCAGCCCCAGTTCTGCAGCGGGATGGCCTACCAGCAAGCAAGCAGACATCAGCAGTACGAGCAGCCATGGCTTTCACATGACACAGCATGATGCAGCTAGACAACGCTCAGGGGAGTGTCGGGACTCCTGCAGCTGTGTCAAGCAGTCACGCGCTCGCCGTCATATGGGGGTGCCTCACTGTGTCTCGTTGCTCTCTGGACAGTACATGTAGCAGCTGGTGCTGCCGTGCGCTACATGCTGGCACAGGTTGCGTGTGGCTTCATGCAATCTGCTATACCATTATGTGACTGGTTGTGCAGTGCAGTCAACAGGTCATGAGGCATGACTCGTAGCAGTGCAGCGAGCCATAGCAGCTGATGTCCGTACCGCGTCATATGAGTGTAGTAGCCTGACCGCGTCATGTATGTTTAGTAGCCTGATTGTTGTATCTCTGACACTGGCTTCTCTGCCTGCTGCATTCTGCAGATGGACACTGCATACAAGCAGTACAACCAGGCAGCAGTTGACAGCGGCCGGTCAAAGGGGCACTTCATGGTTGACATGAGCAAGCCGGGGCACCTTACGGCCTGCTTGACACAGTTCCAAACATGCATCGGCAGCACACTGGACAACTGGGATGCTGCGTTCCAGGTGGGGTTCAGTTGTTTGCCCCAATGTAACTGCGTTCAGTCCAGCATGGGTTGGCTGCCTGTTGCCTGAGCTGATGTGTGGGGTGGATATTGCAGTTTCCGCAACCTGGGCAACATGGGATGCTGTTTGTAAGTGAAGCTCTCGGGCAGCTATCCTTGTTGCTGCTTTGGCATGTGTTTGCCTGTGCAGAGCACACTGGGGCCTCTTCTGCTTGGCTCCTCTCACTGAGATCCGGTGTACAGGGCAATGAACCTTATGGTGCTGCTTTCCCCCTGTTGTGCCTTGCAGGACGCCTGGACAAGCAGCAACATGGTGCACTGCGAGCTGTCATTAGCATGCAGACAGCATCAAGCCTCAGCTAGTATTGACGCCTTTGGGAGTTGCCTGCTGTTGTGCCTTGCAGAATGCCTGGACGAAAAGCGACGTGGTTGACTGCGTGCCGTCATCAGCAAGCACACAGCATCAAACCCTAAGCTGATACTGAAGCCTTCTGTCCTGCCTGCTGTTGTGCCTAGCAGGATGCCTGGACCAACAGCGGTATGGTGCAGTGCGTGGCGTCATTAGCAGGCACACTGCATCACGCCCAAAGCTAGGGCTGAGGCCTTGTCGGTGTGTTTGCTGTTGTGCCTTGCAGGATGCCTGGACCAGCAGCGACATGGTTGACTGCGTGCTGTCATTCACAACATCAAGCTGTCAGCTGCACCTGACGTCGTGTCAATCTGCCTGCTGTTGGGCGTTGCAGGATGCCTGGACCACAAGAGACATGGTTGACTGCGTGCTTTCATTAGCAGCCACACAGCGTCAACTGCACAGCTAGCAGTAACGCCTTGTGGATTTGACGGCTGTTGGTGCCTTGCAGGATGCCTGGACCAGCAGCGACATGGTGCAATGCGTGGCGTCATTGCGACCCACACAGCATCAGCCTGTCAGCTGCTGCCAACGCCTGCTGTCTTGGCTGCTATTGTGCCTTGCAGGATGCCTGGACCAGCAGCGACAAAGTGCAGTGCATGGCGTCATTAGCAGGCGCATGTGTACAGATCATCATCAACCCCACAGATAGTACTAAGGCCTGATGTTTTGCCCGCTGTTGTGCCTTGCAGGATGCCTGGACCAGCAGCGACATGGTTGACTGCGTGCTGTCATTCACGGCCACACAGCTCATGAACCGGATCACCACCAACACAGGTATGCAGCGGTGCACACCAGGCATGTTGGCAGGAACATTAAAATCTATTGCTATAAGCTCAGTGTCTCTAATTCTCAAGGCTTGCCATGCACGACGGCATCCTTCAGCAAGTTGTTGCCCAAGCATCTGCTGCAAGCCTCCCCTGCTCTTGCTGCCGGGAAATGGCGCACTTTCTGCCTGCTGCTGCAGCTGTGTCGACCCTGCTTCTTGCAATCTGCCAATTGCCTCGTAGTGCTGCTTTTGCCACTTGACAAGTCAAAGCAGTACATACATTGTGCCTGTGCGAGGCACTGACCCTGCTGCTGCTGCCTCTGCCGCTGCCTCGGCCTCTGCTGCCGCCGCCGCTGCTGCTGCTGCTGCTGCCTGGTCAACTGCAGAGGAAGCGCGTCAGATGCTTGACGTGCTCAAGGCAGACCCCCGTGCAGCGCAGCAGTTCCTGCTGCTGGCACACATGTACGCGCGCACAGACACCTACTCACTCAGCTGGCTGCGCGCAGCACTGGTCAAGTCAAAGTGAGCGCGCGGTTCTGCTTCCAGTAGCACTCAGGCTTGTGGGTTAGGGGTCTCGATGTGGCGTGTGGCAGCGCAGAGTGTACAGACACCTACTCACTCAGCTGGCTGCGTGCAGCACTGGTCAAGTCAAAGTGAGTGCGCTGTACTGCGCAGAATCGTATATTTGAATATGTGCTATGTCTGCGCGTGCGCTCAAGTCACTGCTGGATGCAGACAAGTGGACCCGCTGCCTTTAGCTTCCAGCTGTTGCTGTTGCAGCCACAGTGCTGGCAGGACGTGTGGCAGCAGCACGGGATCCATACACAGCTCGTGCACTGTCTTCACCTGTCTATAGCAGCTGTTGAACTTGGCAGACGGCACAGCAGCGTTCCATGATTGTACTTCCAACTTCCAGCAAGTCGTAACATGGTGCCGCACCATGCCTGTCTTGTGCACCGTTGCAGGTACACTCCGCTGCAGGTGGCTGCAGGCGTCGGCGTGGCGTCTACAGTGCTTGCAGGAGGCGTAGCAGCAGCACGCGATCCAGACGTTGCTGATGCGCTGTCTGCTCCTGCTGAGCGAGTGTGGGAGCAGCTGGAGGGTGCTATTCCACCTCTGCACAGCCACCCAAAGCTGGTGCTGGGCGCTGTTGGGCTGGCTGCGCTTGGCGGTGCACTTATGTGGAGGTGGGTTGCCTGATTGTTCATGTCATGGTGGCGGCGGCGGGGGCGGGCTCACAGGATTTTGTGGTTGTGGGATTTTTTTCTGCGCCTGCTGAGCGTGTGTGGGAGCAGCTTGAGGGTGCTATTCCACCCCTGCGCAGCCACCCAAAGCTGGTGCTGGGCGCTGTTGGACTGGCTGCGCTTGGCGGTGCACTTATGTGGAGGTGGGTTGCCTGAAGTTACGTTAGGGTGTTTGCTGTGGGGGGTTGGGGGGGTGGCGGTTCTGCAGGATTCGATGTTTGTGGTTCTGCATGGCATACGATGCATGCCTGTATGCATCAAACCCATGCACGCGTGGTCATGCGCCCACCACTGTCGGACTCTGTTGCTGCACTAGACAGGCGACTGGTGCCAGGCGCGTGTTATCACCATGACATCACCAGTTGTGTTATGACCATGTCATTACCATTCACACGTGGGCGCTCACATGCTGTCAATGTTTGTTGTCAACGTTTGTTGTCAATGTTTGTTAATGCACTTTGCAGGCGCTACCTGGTGGCCACCAGTCTGGCACGTGCAACGGAGATGCAGGCGCAAGTGCGCGTTGTGAAGCAGCAGCCTCCAGCAGTGCTGGCAGGCCTACTGGACAGCCTGTTCAGCCCGCAGGTGCGACACAGGCTTTGTTGTTAGCATGTCACAATGTACCCACTTTTTTTGGCCTGAAATAACCCACGCAGTAGTGGGTGCGACACCGGCTGTGCAAATGCACCCTAGGCTACAGTCCGGAGTTGCGCCTGCTTGCAAGTAACATGTCACGTGTCATACTCTGCCTTCATCTGTCAAACATACCAAAATGGAACACACCAAGCTGGGTCATTTCTGCTTGCAGGACAAGGTGGACACCATCAGGCTGCTGGTGATCGGCATCGACTCACACCAGAAGCTGGAGCTGCATCCCTGATGGGGACGCAGCAGTACCAACACTCTTGTCACATAACATCATATAACACGCCAAGCTGTGTTATTTCTGCTTGCAGGACAAGGTGGACACCATCAGGCTGCTGGTGATTGGCATCAGTGCGCACCAGAAGCTGGAGCTGCATTCCTATCAGGAGACCCGGTTGGCCAGCAGTACCAGGCACTTTTTGTCACATAACATAAAAGTAGACCACCAACCTGTGTTGCTTCTGTTTGCAGGACAAAGTGGACACCATCAGGCTGCTGGTGATTGGCATCAGCACGCACCAGAAGCTGGGGAGCTGCATCCCTGATCAGGAAGCCTGGTTGGCCAGCAGTGCCAACACTTTTGTTACATAACAACTTTATAACACACCAAGCTGTGTTATTTTCTGCTTGCAGGACAAAGTGGACACCATCAGGCTGCTGGTGATCGGCATCAGCGCACACCAGAAGCTGGAGCTGCTGGAGAGGCTGCTGACGCAGCTGGGCTACGAGAGTGTGACAGTCTTCGGGGACTGCTTCGATGAGGTAATACACCCTATATTGATGTGTAACATATGTTCATACATAGAAGTATATAGGTGCTGCACTGTGATGTGTATTTCCTGTTTGTCCGAGAGTGTCTTATGGTGGCTGCCAGAGCACCTATTTTGTGGCGGCTTCAAGGATGAAGCAGCACAGTTGCTACTGCTGAGGTCAGATGCACCAGCAGCGATCGTGGCTGATGAACATATATGTTGGGTGTACATGTATCTTATCCGGGCTGTTTGTACGCATGCTGCCGCTGCTGCTGCTGCTGCTGCTGCTGCAGGTGACGCTGTTGGACCCAGTGCGCTTCCCTGGTGCCATCAAGGTGTTTGCGCGCGAGATCTGCCGCAACGACCTGCTTAACTTTGGGCGCCTGCACTTCTTCTTCCCAGACTCAAGGTGTGTCAAGGTCCAGGGCTTAGGGTCTAGGGTTTGGGGCTCGGGGTCAGGGGTTCAGGGTTTCGGACTGCCCAACTTCTGGATGCTTGCACTTCTACTTCCCGGACTTCACATTGACACCTGTATTGCTTGCCTCTGCTGCTGCACCATTCACAGGCTGGCGCTGGACCCGTCAGCAGACAAGACACTGAAGGAAGCGCGCTTTGACCACACACAATGTTCCATGCAGTGTGAAATACATATAAGATAGCTGCCTTGCCAGCTATTTTTTGACATTGGTTCTGCTTGCCTCTGCTGCTGTACCATCTTCAAATGACGCTGCGCCTGGTTTTGTTGTCGCCGCATGTGCAGGCTTGCGCTGGACCTGTGCACAGACAAGCCGCTGAAGGAGGCACGCTTTGACCATTCAACAAGGTTCATGGTTTTGCTGCTGTAGCAAATGACGCTGCGCCTGGTTCTGTTGTCGTCGCACAGGCAGGCTGGCGCTGGACCTCTTTAACAGACAAGACACTGAAGGTGGCGCGCTTTGAATGCTCACCATATACTGAATTTTCGGCATATGACTTGGCTGCCTCTGCTGCTGTACCATTTTGCAGGCTGGCGCTGGACCTGTCAACAGGCAAGACGCTGAAGGAGGCACGCTTTGACCACACACCATCCATTCAAGTGTTAACATATGTTGTGGCTGCCTCTGCTGCTGTATCATTGCAGGCGCTGGACCTGTCAACAGACAAGACGCTGAAGCAGGCACGCTTTCACCACTCACCATGTTGTTATACTGCAGTGAAAACAAAAAGGGACAGCCATCATACTATCTTTGTTTTGCTTGCTTCTGCTGGTGTACCACTTGCACACCCTTTCCCTCAACGTATGCGGGGTAAAACACCACGCGTACCTCATGCATTCATCCACTTGCAGGCTGGCGCTGGACCTGTCAACAGACAAGACACTGAAAGAGGCGCGCTTTGACCGCCACTTTGTGCGCGACCTGGTGTGGAGCAGGCACCAGCTCGAGGAGCTGGCAGAGCGGCGGTTCAGGGCAGCACAGGTGTGGCATGTTATTGGTGTTATTTCACCTTAAAGTAAATACAGTCGCCTACTAAGCATGACCTGGTGTGGAGCAGGCACCAGCTCGAAGAGCTGGCAGAGCGACGGTTCAGGGCAGCACAGGTGCGACACGTTATTTTTGTATTTTCACCATAGTGTAAATGCAGTTGCTTACTACGCAGGACCTGGTCTGGAGCAGGCACCAGCTCGAGGAGCTGGCAGAGCGACGGTTCAAGGCAGCGCAGGTGTGACATGTTATTGGTGTTATTTCACCTTAAAGTAAATACAGTCGCCTACTAAGCATGACCTGGTGTGGAGCAGGCACCAGCTCGAAGAGCTGGCAGAGCGACGGTTCAGGGCAGCACAGGTGTGACACGTTATTTTTATATTTTCACCATAGTGTAAATGCAGTTGCTTACTACGCAGGACCTGGTCTGGAGCAGGCACCAGCTCGAGGAGCTGGCAGAGCGACGGTTCAAGGCAGCGCAGGTGTGACATGTTATTTTATATTTTCACCATAGTGTAAATGCAGTTGCTTACTACGCATGACCTGGTCTGGAGCAGGCACCAGCTGGAAGAGCTGGCAGAGCGGCAGTTCAACGCAGCTCAGGTGTGACATTTTATGTTCGTTATGTGAAAAAGTTTGAATGCAGTACTACTACGCAGGTTTGAGTGTGAACACACCACGCGTAGGTCATTCAAGCAATCAATGCTGTGCAGGACGCGCTGAAGGCAGAGGCGGAGGCGTCCGTCGAGAAGAAAGACTAGAAGAAAGACTATGTGGATGACACACTGCTGAACATACTCCTGCTGATGATGATGACACACTGCTGAACCTACTCCTGCTGCTGAGCGTGTTATCAAGTAAACTAAGTTTCTGCTTTGCAGGATGCGCTGAAGGCGGAGGTGGAGGCAGCCTTGGGCAAGCAGTATGTGGATGACACACTGCTCAACTTACGCTGCTGAGCGTGTTATTAAGTAAACCAACTTTCTGCTGTGCAGGATGAGCTGAAGGCAGAGGCGGAAGCGGCCCTGGGCAAAGACTATCTGGACGACCCCACCTACCAGGAGGCCACCAAAACAAGCTTTGCAGACCTCTTCAAGAAGGTACGGCGCCTGTTGGATGACAGATGCTTCTGGCTGCTACCTCAGTTGTGTCGGTATAAGTTACTGTGGGTTGAGCACCATGCAAAGCACATATGTTTGGCAATTGCTATGTGGACGACCCCACCTACCAGGAGGCTATCAAAACGAGCTTTCCAGCCCTCTTCAAGAAGGTAAGGCACCTGCTGGATGACAAATGAGCCTAGACTCAGATCTGGCTGCTCTCTCACATGTTGGTTGCGGATGCTGACCATCTTGCTGGATGGGAAAGGGGCTGGGGCTGCATACCATGTCATTGCTTGCAGCGTGTGCGTTGTGTGGGCGCTATCTTCAAGTTAGCCAAAGGTTAAATTCAAAATGGCCCACTGTGGGTTGACTAGCATGCAGAACAAATATGTACAGCAAGTGCTTTCGCTCCCGCACAAGCTAAGCACTGTTTCCAAGGAAGTGGAGTCACAAGTAAACTGTTCGCCGTATAGCCTCTTGCAGGAATACGTACGGCGCGGCATATGCACTGCAGGTGGATGCAGGTGGAGTTGCAAGTGGTTGTGTGCCGTTTACTTGCTGCAGGTGCGTGGCGAGGACTTCAGCAGCTACCTCAGCAAGCTGAGCACGCCACGCGAGCTGCTGATCATTGAAACATGTCCAGTCAAACTAACAGCCGTGTTGTTTTGTTGCCGTTTGACTGCTGCAGGTGCGTGGCGAGGACTTCAGCAGCTACCTCAGCAAGCTCAGCACGCCACGCGAGCTGCTGATCATGATGACGGAGATGTTTGCTCGCATCGAGGCTCACCCGGAAGGAGGCCTGACAGCTCAGGACATGGAGATTGCTGTCACGAAAGCGTTGGAGCAGGCGGTGTGAAAATATAGCAGCATTCTAGCAGGAAACATGCAGTGACACCCTACCCCTGCATGCAAGGCTGCAAAGTGGGCTACTGGTGCAGTGCTGCAGTAGCCGCTGTGTAGCGCCATCTGTTGTTTGGCCTGACATGTCCGCTGTACAGCGGAGGACATGGAGATTGCTGTTATGAAAGCGCTGGAGCAGGCGGTGTAGGCTGCTGCAGCATGCGGTCTAAGCTGCTGCAACTGGCGGAGTGAAGTGCTGCCAGTGGCTGCCTGACAACAGCAGGCGGTGTAGGGTGCTGGTGCAGCACTGCAGCATCAGCTGTGCAGCGCCATCTGTTGTCTGGCCCGACCAGCAGCCTACACCGCCTGCTCCAGCGGTTTCTCAACAGCAACTTCCATGTCTTGTGCTGTTCGACAGCTCTCCGACAGCACAAAACATCGAAGTTGCTGTTACGAAACCGCTGGAGCAGGCGTTGTAGGCTGCTGGTGCAGTGTCAGCAGTGCTGCAGCGTCAGCTGTGCAGCGCCATCTGTTGTCCAGCCTAACAGCACAGGACATGGAGTTGGGAGGTATGTTGTTACAAGGCAAGCAGTGACTTGTCAGCAATTCGACAGGGAGTTCGCCGTTACGAAACCGCTTCTGCCCTGCCTGCTGCTCTCCGTCAAGTCCGTTCCCTGACAAGAGCATAGTAGATGTGGCTTGCCACTTGTACCTCATAGACGCTAATTTTACTTCTCAAATAGCGCGGTCTAACAGCTCTAACCCCAAAACCGGATGCACCGGGCAGGAGATGTCGGGCATACTACTGCCGTGGCCAGCGACGCCTGTTCGAACCTGGGAGCAACGCTCAACCAAGGTGATTTAGCAGCATCCAGCTGCTACATCCATCCACTGACAGGAACAAGCAAGACATGCAGCACCACGTACCGGTCACCGTTGAACGTCTCGATGACACATAAGTGTCTATTACGTCTATGGTTTTTTGTGCAGCAGTGTTACGAAGCTGAGTTGCCGTACGGTACAACAGGAGGTGGAGCAGCTGCAGAAGCCTGAGACACAATTACCACTACTGCCACCGCACGAGTGCAGCAGATTGTATGCACCGATAAAATCGTTTATATGAAACATTCAAATGTGTGTTATTAAGCTGAAAGCAAGGTGGGCCACCCAGGAGTCACCGCGGAGCTCATTTGGCCTTTGCGGGTTGCGGGGCCTGTTTTGCGGGGTTTGCGGAGCCCTGCGGCACTTGCGGAGTGACTGCGGAGTGATTTTGCAGCACAATTACACATAAAACAGCTCGTTAATCACCTGAACTTGCCACTAACAAAGAAATAAACATCAAACATGCATGTTTCTGCATCACAGACACCTGTTCACCACTCCTACTGCTGCTGGTTCTGCTGCTGCACTCCACTCCTACTGCTGCTGGTTTTGAAAAAAATTTGAAATATAAAGTTTAATCGTCTGCTTTAATCGTCTGCTTTAATCGTCTGCTTTAATCGTCTGCTTTTGCCTCCTTTGGCCTGCTCGGCTTGGGCTGGGTGCAGTTGCTGTGATCCTCGTCTGATAGCTTTAGAAGCGTATATATTTGAATTTTATAACGGTTGGAATGTGAGGGGGCTGCCTGCGGCCCTGCTTGGTGTTGGTTCAGTTCACGCGGTTATGTGGCCACGCGGTGGAGCTGTAGCCGGCTCAGGCAGCGGCCGTGTCAGCACCAGGCGCCAGACTAAAGCAGCAACAGCATCTGCTGAGGCGGCAGCAGATGCTGGTGCAGCGGCAGCCCGGGATCAGCCTGCTGCAGCTGGCCCTGCCCCTGCAGCACCAGGGGCACTAGCCAAACGCACACTCACGCTGGCCGGTTTGGAGCACGATCTCCAGCAGGTTGTGTCCAGAATGGATTCAATGTGCAGCACTGTAGGCACGCTCTCTGAGCAGGTGCCTTACTTGCAGCAGCAGCTGTCTCAGCTGTCTGCATCAATGCAGCAGCAGCAGCAAAGCGCTGATGGGGCCTTGCCATCCTGGCAGGGCAACATGCTGGCAGCAACACAGCAGGTGGAGGATCTCAACACAGCCTTTGCATCCCTCAAGCAGCAGCTAACGGACGCAAGCAGCACATTCAATGCCGGCCTGGCGGGCATCCAAGAGCAGCAGCAGCAGTTGGACCGACGGCTGCAGGAGGAGCAGGAGCAGCTTCAGCTGTTGCAACAGCTGGTGGAGCAGCAACTGCAGGCACAACGCGAAGAGCAGCAGCGCCTGCTGCAGAAGCAGCAAGAGCAGCAGCAAATGCTGACGCAAGTGCAGGAGCAGTTGCAGCAGCACCAGCAGCAGCAGCAGCCACAACCTGCGCGGTTCATGGTACACGCCCCTGTGGGCACGGGTGGTGCCGACCTGGTGGCTACACTAGTTGAGTGCGGTGGTGTTACTCCAAGCAGCATCACCTCTGCACGCATTGTGTGGTCACCAAAGCCAGCAGCAGCAGAGGGTAACGAGACCCTTGCTGCTGCAGGTGGTGGCAGCGGCGGCAGCAGCAGCGGCAGCCTCAGGCGCGCGGCGATCAATGTGCTTGTGGGAGGTTACGCTGAAGGAGGCGGATCTGCTGAGCAACATGCTTGGCGGCCGCATCCGCAGCAACCTGCGGCAGGCTGGTCACAGCATTTATGTTGACGCAATGCTCAGTGCAGAGGAGCGGCAGCAGCGAAAGGCTATGCAGCAACTGCGGCGTGAGCTGCAGCAGCAGGGCGTGCGCACCCGGTGGTCGCGTGCCACACTGATGTGCTGGCGCAGTGGTGGTGCAGATGGCCATCGGGGCAGCTGGGAAGAGGTGCCACCGCTGCCAGCGGAGGTGCCTGGCAGCTAGGCTTAGTAGCAGTGGCGCAGTGTGGAGGTTTGGGAAGTGAACATTTGGCGCATGGTGGTGTCAGGTGGTGGTGTCTTTTGAGATGCCGCAACTTTTGAGGAGTGGTTGATATGGATGATCTTTGGTGCAAATAGCATCGCATCCATTGTGTTGTGCCATTGGATTGCGCTCATGTTGGCTTTAGCCAGTTTACTCCCGCTTTTATGGTGTTTCAAAGCACACTTTTAGGTGTGCCAGCTTATCACGCAAGCTCTTCATTGGGGTGATTTACATGCCTGATATGGGCAAGTCTGCATCAGTGAGGAGTGCTCCTTACTCAGCGCTGCAGGAGGACCTGGAGTACCTGTCTAGCAGGGGATCTGTGTTGGTGATGGGTGACTTTAATGCACGGGTTGGACGGGCATCTGGCCCAGCAGAGCGTATTGGTATACATGGCGAGAGCACCGTCAACGACAACGGCCGCCTGCTCCTCTCATTGCTCAACACTGTCAACCTCTACTCACTTAATGCCCGCACAGCCCCCACCTCCCCTCACCAGCACATCACTTGTGACAGGTCGCACGGCGGCACCAGGCGAGGCTCTTTGATTGACTACATCCTTGCCTCTGCTGACATTGCCATGCCCTGCCAAGCTGCTGCCAGGCCAACAGCCACAGTTGGGCCGCATACTGTGGGTGCTACTGACCACCTGCCTGTGTCTGCCCGCATTGTCAGGCCTGTGGTACGCCGCCCTGCAAAACAGGTTGTGCTGCGCCTCAACGCACAGCCCAAGGATTTCAGGCTGCAGAATGGGGAGCAGTCAGCGGAACTTGAGGCATATCAGGATGCTCTGTCGCAGCTTGGTGCAGCCTACACAGCCACGGTCACCACTTTGCAGCAGCAGGCTTCTGCAGGCTCAACTACAGCAACTGGTGCAGTGCAGCAAGCGCACGAGCAGATGCTAGCAGCACTTCGTCATGCTGTCAACGCCAGTTTTGGCTACAAGAGGGTTTGGGTTGGCAAGTCCTTCCCATGGTGGACTCAGGGGCTCACAGATGCTGTGGAGGACAGGAAGCAGGCTTACCTGCGCTACAAGAACTCAGGGCTTGTAGCAGATTGGGCTACTTACAAACAGCAGCAGAAGGCTACTACACAGCTGGTCAAAGCAGCAGAGAAGCGGTACAAAGAGCAGTGCCAGCATGCCATTACTTCTGCATACACAAATCGCATGAATGATGACAGCCTGCTTGGAGAGAAAGACATGTGGCAGCTTGTGCGTCGTCTGTGCCCTAAGCATGTCAGCGGGGCAGTTTACAGCGTCATGCAGCATCCATCTGGGCATGTGGCATCTACCCCAGCTGAGAAAGCTGATGCTTTCAAGTGTCATTATGAGCGCGTTGGCAGCCATGCAGCATTTGCTTCCTCCAAACCCCAGTTTGACGCTGCACACATGTCCCGAGTTGCAGCCAATGTGCAACAGTATTTGCAAGACTCTGCTGACTCCCCTGCCACCCCGCTGGACCTGCCCATCACTGCCGCCGAAGTTTCCGACTGCCTGCAGAGGCTACGCACTGGCAAGGCCGGCAACCCGGCTGAGGAGGGCATTGTCAATGAGCTACTCAAATATGGAGGCAGCACGGCCGCAGATATGTTACTGCAGTACTGCAATCTGATGTGGCAGCTTGAGCAGGTGCACCAGGTGCCAGGTACAGTTGTGAACATGCCCAAGAAGGGTGACCTGACAGACCCCAGCAACTACCGTGGTATCACCCTGCTTAGCGTGCTTTACAAATTTTACACCAGCGTTCTCAACCAGCGCCTCATCAACTTTGCAGAAGGCAAGTCAGTGGCGGAGGGCACGACACAGCAACGGCAGCAGC
Organism: Tetradesmus lagerheimii; assembly: GCA_902809745.2. Classification (NCBI taxonomy): domain Eukaryota; kingdom Viridiplantae; phylum Chlorophyta; class Chlorophyceae; order Sphaeropleales; family Scenedesmaceae; genus Tetradesmus; species Tetradesmus lagerheimii. The sequence continues at coordinate 383,105 of CADDIJ020003022.1, forward strand.
AGCAGCAGCAACAGCAGGCGCAACAGCAGCAGCAGCAGCAGGCGCAACAGCAGCAGCAGGCGCAACAGCAGCAGCAGCAGGCACGTCAGCAGCAACAGCAGCAGCAGCAGCAGCAGCAGCAGCAGCGTGTAACTGCTGCTACAGCAGCAGGAACGCCGCTGCTGCACAAGAGCCAGAACGGCTTTCGTCCCAAGCGCAGCTGTGCTGACCACCAGAGTGTGCTCAGTGAGGTGTTGGGTGGGAGGAAAGCTGAGGGGAAGGATTCTTATGTGCTGTTTGTTGACACCTATAAGGCTTTCCCAACAGTGTGGCTTGATGGGCTCTTTCAAAGCTGTGGGACAAGGGTGTGCGTGGAAAGATGTTCCGTGTACTCTACAACTTGTATCAGGGTGCACGCCGTGTGGTGTCTCACGAAGGTCATGTCTCTGAGAGCTTCACATGTGACCTTGGTTTGCATGAGGGCGATGTTATTTCCCCCACACTGTACCTGTACTTCATTGATGATCTGCTGCATGAGGTGCATGCAAAGCACCCTGGAATCACCCTTATGGGCCCTTGTGACGAACCTGCTGGTCGGGTTGTGGCAGCCATGCAGGCTGATGACTTTGTTGCTGTGTGCGGATCTCTGGCTGAGGTTCAGGCTGTGGCTGCAACAGTTTATGAATACAGTTGTAAGTGGCGGTTCAAGCTGAATAGCTTGAAGTCTGCTGTCATGCATGTCTCACCAGCTAAACAGCCCAGCCAGTTGGCTGATTCTGGCATCGTTTGGAACGGTGTGCCTGTGCCTGTTGTATCAGAGTACTGCTACCTTGGCCTGTGGTTCAACAATGCCTGCAACTGGAATACGCACTTTGAAAAGATGTTGGCAAAAGTGCATCGTGTGAAGGGTGGGCTCATGCCAGTTTGGAAGAGCCGGCTCATCAGCGTGGAAGTAAAGCGTATCATTCTGCTTACATGCGTTCGCCCGATTGTTGAATATGGCAGTGAGGTCTGGTTTCCGTCAACAGCAAGGCAACTGCAACAGATTGACAAAGTGCAGACTGACATCATCAAGTGCTCAATGCGTTGTGGCAAGGAGCGCCCTTGCACTTCACTTGTTCTGGCTGAATGGGGTGTGAAGCCATTGCACATGTGGCTTCATCAGAGGGCGATGGAGTATTACTTTAGGGTTCAGCGTATGTGCAGAGTTTGCTTTGCAAGTATGGTGTGGATGTTGAGGCGGCGGCTGATCGAGCTAATGCGTGCAAGAATCACATCAACCGTCAGGTCAGGAAGCTGCATGCAGACAGAATTGTTTGTGAATCACTGCAGCACTCTACTTTGAGCCGTTACATCCCGCATGTGCACCCTACACATGCTGATGCCATGCGTTTTAAAAGGGCTAGGCCCTTTTTGTGTTCTGGTGCGCCAACGCGTGGTATTGAGTTGCTGATGCGTGTTCGGATGGGCTGTCTTTGCGTGCATGAGCGTACCAGTCGTTATGGTGGCAGCAGAGCTGATTCTAACACAGCATGTCCTGCTTGTGGTCAGGGTGTTGAGTCTTTGTCACATCTGATGTTTGATTGTCCCGCTACTTCTGCTCAGAGGGATACTATGCTTGATGAAATTCGGTCTGTTTTGCGTGATGTTGCTGGCGGCGCTGAAAAAATGCGCAATGTGTTGTCGTTGACTGATGCATCCACCAAGTTGTTGCGTTTTGTTTCTGATGATATTTGGGGTAGTAGGGGGGTGTGCCGAGTGATATCTAGGAGCATTGCTGAGTATCTTGTCCAAGCTTTGGATGTGCGTAATATTTGCAAACACAATGGAGCAGTGCTCCCTCTTTCTTCCGCTCCTGAGGGGCGCGGGGCCGATGGCGTTGATGCTATGGCTTAATGGGTAACATGATGATGATGATGATTTCATTGACTGATGCATCGACCAAGTTGTTGCGTTTTGTTTCTGATGATGTTTGGGGTAGCAAGGGGGTTTGCCGACTGGTGTCTAGGAGCATTGCTGCGTATCTTGTGAAAGCTTGGGATGTGCATAATAGTTGCAAACATAATGGAGCGGTGCTCCCGCTTTCTTCCGCCCCGGGGGGGGGGGGCGCGGGGCTGATGGCGTTGATGCTATGGGTTGATCTGGTAAACTTATGATGATGATTCTTGGGCAGCAATGCGCACACCACAGCTGTTGCTGTCGACATCAGACGGTCGCGTATTAGAAGATTGCAAGAAAACCCCACGCAACGTGCAGGTCATATGCTGGTGAATGCAAGCGCAAATCCAGTCTGACGTTGACACCGCGTGTCGCAACATGCAGCACCAAGCCACAGGGCGTGCTTTCTGTCAATCAGATGCAAACCACGCCCCAGTTGCAGCAATCTTGGCTACAGAAAGCCACCAGCACCAACACAATACATGGGAAGGTGAGCAAAGCGCTATGTCCCATTGTGCCGCCCTGTGTCCTGAGAACTCCACTCATCATCATCATCATGTTACCCATTAAGCCATAGCATCAACGCCATCGGCCCCGCGCCCCTCAGGAGCGGAAGAAAGAGGGAGCACTGCTCCATTGTGTTTGCAAATATTACGCACATCCCAAGCTTGGACAAGATACTCAG
>CADDIJ020003023.1:0-13052 GCA_902809745.2 Tetradesmus lagerheimii
AACACACGCATGGCATGCGACTTGCCGGCAATCGCAGGACCAAAAAAAAAAAAAATCGCAGGAACAATCCGACCAGGTCCGATGCTTCGGTGCTCGTCTTGAGAATTTCTTTTCGGTCGTTTATAGGTGTTGACATGCTCCTAGAAATATTCCATACAACCACCGTGAACACCAAGCAAATACAACACACACATGGCATGCGACTCGACGGCGATCGCCGCGACAATCCGACCAGGTCCGATGCTTCGGTGCTCGTCTTGAGAATTTCTTTTCGGTCGTTTATGTGTGGTGGCATGCTCCTAGAAATATTCCATACCACCACCGTGAACACCAAACAAATCCAAGATACGCATGGCTTGCAGCTCGTCAGCGATCGCCGCGGCCAACTCACCAGGTACACATTGTCGGGGTCACTATCAGCTGGCATGTCGGTGGTGCCTGTGTAGAACACCAGCAGCAGCGCGCACAGCAGGTAGTTTTATTTTTGAAGTAAATTGGTTAGCAGGTAGTTTTTGGTTTTTTTTGAAGTAAATTGGTTACATGGGCTGGACCAAGCAACAAAGAATTTTTGGGTTTTGGCATGCTCCTACAAATATTCCATACCACCACTGTGAACACCACGCAAATCAAACACACGCAGGGCATGCGGCTCGTCAGCGATCGCCGCGACAATCCGACCAGGTCCGATGCTGCGATGCTGGTCTGGACAATTTCATTTCGGTCGTTTATGTGAGGTGGCATATTCCATACCACCACCGTGAACACCAAACAAATTCAACACACGCATGGCATGCGGCTCGCCGGCGATCGCCGCGACAATCTGACAAGGTCCGATGCTGCGGTGCTGGTCTGGACAATTTCATTTCGGTCGTTTATGTGTGGTGGCATGCTCCTAGAAATATTCCATACAACCACCGTGAACACCAACCAAATTCAACACACACATGGCATGCGACTCGACGGCGATCGCCGCGACAATCTGACCAGGTCCGATGCTTCGGTGCTCGTCTTGAGAATTTCTTTTCGGTCGTTTGTAAGTGATGGCATGCTCCTAGAAATATTCCATACCACCACCGTGAACACCAAACAAATCCAAGATACGCATGGCTTGCGGCTCGTCAGCGATCGCCGCGGCCAACTCACCAGGTACACATTGTCGGGGTCACCATCAGCTGGCATGTCGGTGGTGCCTGTGTAGAACACCAGCAGCAGCGCGCACAGCAGGTAGTTTTATTTTTGAAGTAAATTGGTTAGCAGGTAGTTTTTGGATTTTTTTTTGAAGTAAATTGGTTACATGGGCTGGAAAAAAAAAACATGGGCTGGACCAAGCAACAACGAGTTTATGGGTTTTGGCATGCTCCTACAAACATTCCATACCACCACTGTGAACACCACGCAAATCAAACACACGCAGGGCATGCGGCTCGTCAGCGATCGCCGCGACAATCCGGCAGGTCGATGCTGCGATGCTGGTCTGGACTAATTTCATTTCGGTCGTTTGTATTATTGGTGGCGTAACCACAAGTATTCAACACCATCCACCGTGAACACCAAGCAAGTCAACATGGCATGGGCTCCACGGCGATCGCCGCGACTAATCCGACCAGGTCCGATGCTTCGGTGCTCGTCTCGAGAATTTCTTTTCGGTCGTTTATAAGTGTTGCATGCTCCTAGAAATATTCCATACCACCACCGTGAACACCAAACAAATTCAACACACGCATGGCATGCGACTTGCCGGCAATCGCAGGAACACTCGGTCAGGTCCTGGATGCCTTTCGGGGCTGCCCCGCACGGGGCTGTCTGCATGATCGTGTGACATTGTCTCTTGGTACAAGAGACCTGTGGGGTGAGTGCGGAACAGGTTGCCTCATTCTCTCAACGGATCTTTTTATGGAGCAAGTGCACAGTTATGTAGGTCAGCCCTTGTAACTTTCTTGCTTCAAAAAAAAAAAAAAAAAAAATCGCAGGAACAATCCGACCAGGTCCGATGCTTCGGTGCTCGTCTTGAGAATTTCTTTTCGGTCGTTTATAAGTGTTGCATGCTCCTAGAAATATTCCATACCACCACCGTGAACACTAAACAAATCCAAGATACGCATGGCTTGCGGCTCGTCAGCGATCGCCGCGGCCAACTCACCAGGTACACATTGTCGGGGTCACCATCAGCTGGCATGTCGGTGGTGCCTGTGTAGAACACCAGCAGCAGCGCGCACAGCAGGTAGTTTGATTTTTGAAGTAAATTGGTTAGCAGGTAGTTTTTGGATTTTTTTTGAAGTAAATTGGTTACATGGGCTGGACCAAGCAACAACGAGTTTATGGGTTTTGGCATGCTCCTACAAACATTCCATACCACCACTGTGAACACCACGCAAATCAAACACACGCAGCGCATGCGGCTCGTCAGCGATCGCCGCGACAATCCGACCAGGTCCGATGCTGCGATGCTGGTCTGGACAATTTCATTTCGGTCGTTTATGTGTGGTGGCATGCTCCTAGAAATATTCCATACCACCACCGTGAACACCAAGCAAATTCAACGCACACATGGCATGCGACTCCACGGCGATCGCCGCGACAATCCGACCAGGTCCGATGCTTCGGTGCTCGTCTGGAGATGTGTTTTCAGTCGTTTTTTAGTGTTGGCATGCTCCTAGAAATATTCCATACCACCACCGTGAACACCACGCAAATCAAACACACGCAGGGCATGCGTCTTGCCGGCAATCGCAGGAACAATCCGACCAGGTCCGATGCTTCGGTGCTCGTCTTGAGAATTTCTTTTCGGTCGTTTATAGGTGTTGACATGCTCCTAGAAATATTCCATACAACCACCGTGAACACCAAGCAAATTCAACACACACATGGCATGCGACTCGACGGCGATCGCCGCGACAATCCGACCAGGTCCGATGCTTCGGTGCTCGTCTCGAGAATTTCTTTTCGGTCGTTTATAAGTGTTGCATGCTCCTAGAAATATTCCATACCACCACCATGAACACCAAACAAATTCAACACACGCATGGCATGCGACTTGCCGGCAATCGCAGGACCAAAAAAAAAAATCGCAGGAACAATCCGACCAGGTCCGATGCTTCGGTGCTCGTCTTGAGAATTTCTTTTCGGTCGTTTATAGGTGTTGACATGCTCCTAGAAATATTCCATACAACCACCGTGAACACCAAGCAAATTCAACACACACATGGCATGCGACTCGACGGCGATCGCCGCGACAATCCGACCAGGTCCGATGCTTCGGTGCTCGTCTTGAGAATTTCTTTTCGGTCGTTTGTAAGTGTTGGCATGCTCCTAGAAATATTCCATACCACCACCGTGAACACCAAACAAATCCAAGATACGCATGGCTTGCGGCTCGTCAGCGATCGCCGCGGCCAACTCACCAGGTACACATTGTCGGGGTCACCATCAGCTGGCATGTCGGTGGTGCCTGTGTAGAACACCAGCAGCAGCGCGCACAGCAGGTAGTTTTATTTTTGAAGTAAATTGGTTGGTTTGTGGCCAGTGCGGATGGCAGCGATGGCGGCAGCAGCTGCAATGCAGGCAGCGGTTCGCAATCGCAGAGCCACAGCAACAGCCGTGCGGAGGACAACAGCAACAGCAGCAGCAGCATCAGCAGCAGCATGGGCAGCCAACGGTTTGCAGCTGGCGAGCCGGGCAGCTCATCATACGCTGCTAAGGCTGTGGCATGCAGGTTTCTGGCAGAGCTACGGCAGCAAATTCAGAGGGAATGGGATAGGGTGGAAGTAGATGTTAGGTTGGGTTGTGGGATACCGTTTGCATGGCTGCAAGGAAGGTCGCCTGAGATCAAACTTGTTGACTTTTGGCAGAAGTGGGGAGCACTGTATAGGGTGGGCACAAATGGTCGCATCAAGGTTCGGGCCAGCACGGCTGGCATGTGAGTGATGGGTTGGGCCCGGGTATAGGAGGCGTGGTGGTCTGTTTTGACGGCTCGGGCAGGATATGCAATGCAATTGCATTTGTTGGAGTAGCGGCTGTCGTTGCTCGGTGTGATGTGTTGCATAATAGTATGGCAAAGGCTATGTTGATGGCTGGGCTACGCTATGTATGCATGCGTGTGGGTAGCAGAGTATGGTGATGTACGCAGACATGCGCAGACAAGCCTGTGTGTGTGTTGGTGTGTGACTGTATTGTTGTCATTGAGGACATAATGCCACAGGTCCCATTGGTGTGTGTTTGGTCTATAGCAGGATGTGCTTTGCATAAAGTGGAATATCTAGGAATAGTCAGGTGGTGATTGTCTGTGTCGACAATCCCTCACCTGCAAATAGGCGTCTTGTGTGTGTGTGTGTGCGTGGCGTAATGCTGCCTGTAAAGTGCAGCTTTTAGAAGTGTGCAAGTCACCATGCATTGATAGCTGACAGTTACACGATGGACAGCTTCTGTTTCAAGGGCCAATCACGGTCTGTTACACATCACAGGACGTCATTGCGTGACTGTGATTTTAGTGGAGTCTGGGCACTCGGTCAGGTCCTGGATGCCTTTCGGGGCTGCCCCGCACGGGGCTGTCTGCATGATCGTGTGACAGTGTCTCTTGGTACAAGAGACCTGTGGGGTGAGTGCGGAACAGGTTGCCTCATTCTCTCAACGGATCTTTTTATGGAGCAAGTGCACAGTTATGTAGGTCAGCCCTTGTAACTTTCTTGCTTCAAAAAAAAAAAAAAAAAATGGTTAGCAGGTAGTTTTTGTATTTTTTTTGAAGTAAATTGGTTACATGGGCTGGACCAAGCAACAACGAGTTTATGGGTTTTGGCATGCTCCTACAAACATTCCATACCACCACTGTGAACACCACGCAAATCAAACACACGCAGGGCATGCGGCTCGTCAGCGATCGCCGCGACAATCCGACCAGGTCCGATGCTGCGATGCTGGTCTGGACAATTTCATTTCGGTCGTTTATGTGTGGTGGCATGCTCCTAGAAATATTCCATACAACCACCGTGAACACCAAGCAAATTCAACACACACATGGCATGCGACTCCACGGCGATCGCCGCGACAATCCGACCAGGTCCGATGCTTCGGTGCTCGTCTCGAGAATTTCTTTTCGGTCGTTTATAAGTGTTGCATGCTCCTAAAATATTCCATACCACCACCGTGAACACCAAACAAATTCAACACACGCATGGCATGCGGCTCGCCAGCGATCGCCGCGACAATCCGACCAGGTCCGATGCTTCGGTGCTCGTCTTGACAATTTCTTTTCGGTCGTTTATGTGTGGTGGCATGCTCCTAGAAATATTCCATACCACCACCGTGAACACCAAGCAAATTCAACACACACATGGCATGCGACTCCACGGCGATCGCCGCGACAATCCGACCAGGTCCGATGCTTCGGTGCTCGTCTGGAGATGTGTTTTCAGTCGTTTGTAAGTGTTGGCATGCTCCTAGAAATATTCCATACCACCACCGTGAACACCACGCAAATTCAACACACGCAGGGCATGCGACTTGCCGGCAATCGCAGGAACAATCCGACCAGGTCCGATGCTTCGGTGCTCGTCTTGAGAATTTCTTTTCGGTCGTTTATAAGTGTTGCATGCTCCTAGAAATATTCCATACCACCACCGTGAACACCAAACAAATCCAAGATACGCATGGCTTGCGGCTCGTCAGCGATCGCCGCGGCCAACTCACCAGGTACACATTGTCGGGGTCACCATCAGCTGGCATGTCGGTGGTGCCTGTGTAGAACACCAGCAGCAGCGCGCACAGCAGGTAGTTTTATTTTTGAAGTAAATTGGTTAGCAGGTAGTTTTGGATTTTTTTTTGAAGTAAATTGGTTACATGGGCTGGACCAAGCAACAACGAGTTTATGGGTTTTGGCATGCTCCTACAAACATTCCATACCACCACTGTGAACACCACGCAAATCAAACACACGCAGGGCATGCGGCTCGTCAGCGATCGCCGCGACAATCCGACCAGGTCCGATGCTGCGATGCTGGTCTGGACAATTTCATTTCGGTCGTTTATGTGTGGTGGCATGCTCCTAGACATATTCCATACCACCACCGTGAACACCAAACAAATTCAACACACGCATGGCATGCGGCTCGCCGGCGATCGCCGCGACAATCTGACCAGGTCCGATGCTGCGGTGCTGGTCTGGACAATTTCATTTCGGTCGTTTATGTGTGTTGGCATGCTCCTAGAAATATTCCATACCACCACCGTGAACACCAAGCAAATTCAACACACACATGGCATGCGACTCGACGGCGATCGCCGCGACAATCTGACCAGGTCCGATGCTGCGATGCTGGTCTGGACAATTTCTTTTCGGTCGTTTATGTGTGGTGGCATGCTCCTAGAAATATTCCATACCACCACCGTGAACACCAAGCAAATTCAACACACACATGGCATGCGACTCGACGGCGATCGCCGCGACAGTCCGACCAGGTCCGATGCTTCGGTGCTCGTCTTGAGAATTTCTTTTCGGTCGTTTATAAGTGTTGCATGCTCCTAGAAATATTCCATACCACCACCGTGAACACCAAACAAATTCAACACACGCATGGCATGCGGCTCGTCAGCGATCGCCGCGGCCAACTCACCAGGTACACATTGTCGGGGTCACCATCAGCTGGCATGTCGGTGGTGCCTGTGTAGAACACCAGCAGCAGCGCGCACAGCAGGTAGTTTTATTTTTGAAGTAAATTGGTTAGCAGGTAGTTTTTGGATTTTTTTTTGAAGTAAATTGGTTACATGGGCTGGACCAAGCAACAACGAGTATATGGGTTTTGGCATGCTCCTACAAACATTCCATACCACCACTGTGAACACCACGCAAATCAAACACACGCAGGGCATGCGGCTCGTCAGCGATCGCCGCGACAATCCGACCAGGTCCGATGCTGCGATGCTGGTCTGGACAATTTCATTTCGGTCGTTTATGTGTGGTGGCATGCTCCTAGAAATATTCCATACCACCACCGTGAACACCAAACAAATTCAACACACGCATGGCATGCGGCTCGCCGGCGATCGCCGCGACAATCCGACCAGGTCCGATGCTTCGGTGCTCGTCTTGAGAATTTCTTTTCGGTCGTTTATAGGTGTTGACATGCTCCTAGAAATATTCCATACAACCACCGTGAACACCAAGCAAATTCAACAAACACATGGCATGCGACTCGACGGCGATCGCCGCGACAATCCGACCAGGTCCGATGCTTCGGTGCTCGTCTTGAGAATTTCTTTTCGGTCGTTTATAAGTGTTGCATGCTTCTATAAATATTCCATACCACCACCGTGAACACCAAACAAATTCAACACACGCATGGCATGCGGCTCGTCAGCGATCGCCGCGGCCAACTCACCAGGTACACATTGTCGGGGTCACCATCAGCTGGCATGTCGGTGGTGCCTGTGTAGACCACCAGCAGCAGCGCGCACAGCAGGTAGTTTTATTTTTGAAGTAAATTGGTTAGCAGGTAGTTTTTGGATTTTTTTTTGAAGTAAATTGGTTACATGGGCTGGACCAAGCAACAACGAGTATATGGGTTTTGGCATGCTCCTACAAACATTCCATACCACCACTGTGAACACCACGCAAATCAAACACACGCAGGGCATGCGGCTCGTCAGCGATCGCCGCGACAATCCGACCAGGTCCGATGCTGCGATGCTGGTCTGGACAATTTCATTTCGGTCGTTTATGTGTGGTGGCATGCTCCTAGAAATATTCCATACCACCACCGTGAACACCACGCAAATCAAACACACACATGGCATGCGACTCCACGGCGATCGCCGCGACAATCCGACCAGGTCCGATGCTTCGGTGCTCGTCTCGAGAATTTCTTTTCGGTCGTTTATAAGTGTTGCATGCTCCTAGAAATATTCCATACCACCACCGTGAACACCAAACAAATTCAACACACGCATGGCATGCGACTTGCCGGCAATCGCAGGAACAATCCGACCAGGTCCGATGCTGCGGTGCTGGTCTGGACAATTTCATTTCGGTCGTTTATGTGTGGTGGCATGCTCCTAGAAATATTCCATACCACCACCGTGAACACCAAGCAAATTCAACACACACATGGCATGCGACTACACGGCGATCGCCGCGACAATCCGACCAGGTCCGATGCTTCGGTGCTCGTCTGGAGATGTGTTTTCAGTCGTTTGTAAGTGTTGGCATGCTCCTAGAAATATTCCATACCACCACCGTGAACACCAAACAAATCCAAGATACGCATGGCTTGCGGCTCGTCAGCGATCGCCGCGGCCAACTCACCAGGTACACATTGTCGGGGTCACCATCAGCTGGCATGTCGGTGGTGCCTGTGTAGAACACCAGCAGCAGCGCGCACAGCAGGTAGTTTTATTTTTGAAGTAAATTGGTTAGCAGGTAGTTTTTTGATTTTTTTTTGAAGTAAATTGGTTACATGGGCTGGACCAAGCAACAACGAGTTTATGGGTTTTGGCATGCTCCTACAAACATTCCATACCACCACTGTGAACACCACGCAAATCAAACACACGCAGGGCATGAGGCTCGTCAGCGATCGCCGCGACAATCCGACCAGGTCCGATGCTGCGATGCTGGTCTGGACAATTTCATTTCGGTCGTTTATGTGTGGTGGCATGCTCCTAGAAATATTCCATACCACCACCGTGAACACCAAGCAAATTAAACGCACACATGGCATGCGACTCCACGGCGATCGCCGCGACAATCCGACCAGGTCCGATGCTTCGGTGCTCGTCTGGAGATGTGTTTTCAGTCGTTTGTAAGTGTTGGCATGCTCCTAGAAATATTCCATACCACCACCGTGAACACCAAGCAAATAAAACACACGCATGGCATGCGACTTGCCGGCAATCGCAGGAACAATCCGACCAGGTCCGATGCTTCGGTGCTCGTCTTGAGAATTTCTTTTCGGTCGTTTATAAGTGTTGCATGCTCCTAGAAATATTCCATACCACCACCGTGAACACCAAGCAAATTCAACACACACATGGCATGCGACTCCACGGCGATCGCCGCGACAATCCGACCAGGTCCGATGCTTCGTTGCTCGTCTCGAGAATTTCTTTTCGGTCGTTTATAAGTGTTGCATGCTCCTAGAAATATTCCATACCACCACCGTGAACACCAAACAAATTCAACACACGCATGGCATGCGACTTGCCGGCAATCGCAGGAACAATCCGACCAGGTCCGATGCTTCGGTGCTCGTCTTGAGAATTTCTTTTCGGTCGTTTATAGGTGTTGACATGCTCTAAGCTAATACCACCAGAAGACACCAAAAAACCAAATTCAACACATGGCGTACGACTCGATGGCGATCTTCGCATGGTGACGGGTCCGATGCTTCGGTGCTCGTCTTGAGAATTTCTTTTCGGTCGTTTATAAGTGTTGCATGCTCCTAGAAATATTCCATACCACCACCGTGAACACTAAACATATCCAAGATACGCATGGCTTGCGGCTCGTCAGCGATCGCCGCGGCCAACTCACCAGGTACACATTGTCGGGGTCACCATCAGCTGGCATGTCGGTGGTGCCTGTGTAGAACACCAGCAGCAGCGCGCACAGCAGGTAGTTTTATTTTTGAAGTAAATTGGTTAGCAGGTAGTTTTTGGTTTTTTTTTTTTTGAAGTAAATTGGTTACATGGGCTGGACCAAGCAACAACGAGTTTATGGGTTTTGGCATGCTCCTACAAACATTCCATACCACCACTGTGAACAACACGCAAATCAAACACACGCAGGGCATGCGGCTCGTCAGCGATCGCCGCGACAATCCGACCAGGTCCGATGCTGCGATGCTGGTCTTGACAATTTCATTTCGGTCGTTTATGTGTGGTGGCATGCTCCTAGAAATATTCCATACCACCACCGTGAACACCAAGCAAATTCAACACACACATGGCATGCGACTCCACGGCGATCGCCGCGACAATCCGACCAGGTCCGATGCTTCGGTGCTCGTCTCGAGAACTTCTTTTCGGTCGTTTATAAGTGTTGCATGCTCCTAGAAATATTCCATACCACCACCGTGAACACCAAACAAATTCAACACACGCATTGGTATACGCGACTTGCCGGCAATCGCAGAAATGCCTGGCCAGTTCCCGCACGGGGCTGTCTGCATGATCGTGTGACAGTGTCTCTTGGTACAAGAGACCTGTGGGGTGAGTGCGGAACATGTTGCCTCATTCTCTCAACGGATCTTTTTATGGAGCAAGTGCACAGTTATGTAGGTCAGCCCTTGTAACTTTCTTGCTTCAAAAAAAAAAAAATCGCAGGAACAGCAGCAGCCGGCACCCTCCCTGCTCAGCTGCGCCACGGCGCAGGCACCACACTGGGGCAGGTACAGCAGCAGCTAACTGGACAGCCGCAGCAAGATGGCTTAGTGCTGCCGCCGACATGGCTGCGCACTCTGCGGGAGGTCAGCACAGGTGCATGGCAGACCGATACGCAGCAGCAGTGGGCACAACAGTTGCAGCAAGATGGCACCACCAAGTGCTACAAGGTGCAGCAGGATGGCAGCTTGAAGGCCACGACAGCTGCCCCCATGGACACAGCAGCCCTCCAATGGGCGCCCTGTTGTGTGGTAGATGTAAAAGCAGTGCAGCACCCTGCCTTTCAGCGGCAACAACAGCAGCGGCAACAGCGACAGCAGCAGCAGCAGCGGCAGCAGCCAGCAGCACGGCAACAGCGGCAGGTTACCCCATCCTCTCGTGGATTTTTTCACGGAGTAGGGTTTCGGTTTGCGTTGTCAAACCAATGTAACACTACTTTCCAAAAAAAAAAAAAAACAGCGGCAGCCACGACAGCAGCAACAGCAGGAACAGCAGCAGTTTGGTGATGACACACAATTGCACATTGCTTTGAATGTGCTTGTGTAATTTGAACTTGTGTGTTTATGTGCATGCTGCATGTTGCATGTCAATGTGATGTGCTCCCTGCCATCTGGCAAAGCGGCAGACTTGCAAAACTTGACATGTGAGTTGCTGCGCTTCCCTGCTGAGGAAGTGCATGAGGCTCTAGCTGATGGTGCGCCTGGCCAGCCGCGCTCAACCTCTGGACCTGGTGATGCACCTCGCCGCCAGGGTTACGTCTTTGAGCCGCTGCTGCGTTGTGTGGCATGGGTGGTGCGGCAGATTACTGCAGCTAACATCACCCCAACAACGTGGCCGCGTGTTCTGCAATTGTGCAAGCTGATTCCGGTGCCCAAATCAGGGCAGGCTAGTGAGCCCAACAACAGGGACATGTATAGAGGCATTAGCGTGTCTAGCATTTATAGTCGTGTGGTTGACCGCCTCATGCACCTCCGCCTAGACCCAACTATGGAGAGCCTAGGTGTGCGTGCTGTTACACAGTGTGGTTTTCGCAAAGAACATGGCACAATTGATGCGTTGTTCAACCTTACGCATCTCATTAACAGGGCCCGCCACCAGCGTAAGAAGTTGTATGTTGTGTTCATAGATTTTAAGAAAGCTTTTGACACGGTTCCTAGAGACTTGTTGTTGGCACGTTGCAGGCAGCTTGGCATCCATGGCCGCTTCTTGTCTCTATTGGAGCGTCTATATGACACCATCCAGCTACAGGTGTCTGTGAATGGTAAATTGGGTGACCCTATTGATACGTGCCTTGGTACTAAGCAAGGAAGTGAGCTGAGCCCGCTGCTGTTTGGGTTGTTTATTGAGATGCTGCACGAGTTGATCACAATTAGAGGCAAGCCTGTTCCAGGTGGGGCTTCTGCTCCTCTTGGACCCAAGGTTGGCTCTCTTCATGTGCCTGATTTGCTCTATGCGGATGACGGCTGCTTGATTGCTGAGTCACCGGCAGACGCGCAATGCTTGTTGGATTGCTTGCAGTTGTTTTGTGAGATCACTGGCATGGAAGTCAACATGCAGCCTAAGAAGACGTGTGTGGTGGTGTTCCGTGGCTAACGTGTGCCACGCCCGCGCTCAACTGCGTTCACGTATGCTGGTCAGCCCCTGAGCATTCAGAGCAGCTACACATACCTTGGTGCAGAGTTGCATGAGACCAAAGGTCTGCAGCCGGCAGTTGATGCTTTGGCAGCGTCTGGGCTCAAGGCCATGCATACCCTCTTGGGCCGCTTCCGTAAGCAACACATCACACAATACGACATGAAGTGCCGCATGTTTGACATCATGGTTGAGCCTGTTATGTCATACGCATCTCATGTGTGGGGCCCCGAGTTGTGCCATACAGACTTGTTCAGGCGCACAGGGTGGCGCATGTCTGCAGCTGACAAGGTGCATGTGTCATTCCTTCGCTACATGACTGGGGCTGGGCAACGCTCCAGCATTTATGTGCTGATGCGCGATCTTCACCGCTCGCCTGTTCAGCACCATTGGGTTGTGCTGGCGGCGCGCTGGTGGGAACGCCTTAGGGCCATGCCCGTTGATCGTCTTGCGCGGGTTGCGTGGGTGTCGGATGTGGAGTTAGCATTGAGTGGTTTCAAAACTTGCTGGACATACTATCTGCTGCACACTATGCAACGCCTTGGTGTTATACAGCAGGCTGCATGGCGTGGGCCTGGGGTGACGGCTGCAAGTGTATGTGGGCTTGAGTTGCATGCTACAGCCGTGTCTGCTCCCCTTGCACGCTTGGTTAAGCAGGGGTGGGCCGATGCAGGTGCGGAGGATGCTGACCCAAGAACAGCACCAAGCAATCATGTTACTATGTGCACACATGCTGCCTGGGTGCATCCTATGGAGGCTGATGCTGCTTTGACCGCAACACACAACCTCAATACATGCAATTATGCTTGCCGTTCCGGGTGTTGCAGTGCCTTGCACGGCTTCGCACTGGGGCTGCACAGTTGGAGGTGCAGCTGGGTAGACATGCCAGCCCTCGGGTGCCCAGGCAGCAGCGGTTGTGTAGACTGTGCTCGTGTGCTAATCCTGTTGCAGCTAGCCGAGCAGTTTGGCGCACACGCGTGCACGCCCGGACTGGGACCCATGACAATGTGGAGGATCTCAAACACTTTCTGCTAGAATGCCCTGCATATGAC
>CADDIJ020003024.1:0-43959 GCA_902809745.2 Tetradesmus lagerheimii
GGGGAGGGGGGAGTGGTGGTGGGGGTGATGGGGGGGCAGGAAGGGGCGGAGCAGGCAGGGGGGCAGCAGGAGATGATGTCAGCAGTTGGTGATTGAATGAATTGAAGTTGCATGCAAGCATATGCAGGAGCATGCGCTGAGACTGCCTTGAACAGGAGAGCCATCAGCTGGTACCAGTAGCGCATGTAGAAAGTACTGCCGCAACACAGTGCTCAACACAGGCTTGCTGCCAACACCATGCTGCACGACTCAAATGCTGCACAACATGTATTACCACAGCCTGTTATGCATGCACTGCGTTGCTGCCGTTTGCGACCACCACGGCAGCAGCAGCAGCAGGGCGGCACTCACAGTGGCCTCGCGGATGGGTGCAAAGGCGTAGTTGTCAAAAGGGGTGGTGGTCATGGACAGGCTGCCAGTGGGCATGGGGGCCTCAGCGCCAGTCTCAATGAACTGCTTGGGAGCATCATTCAGGGATGCCTTGGGCACCACGCGGTTGACGGATGCACGAGGCTTGTTGTCCTTGGCAGCGGAGGCAAACACCCTAACGCTGGAGCGGGACAGCATGGCGGCCATGTTGGTACCTGTGGTTTGGCGGCAGGGTTGACCAAAACGGAAGGAGCAGCACTGGGTGCCAGAGCACAGTGGAATGGCGAGCTGCTGCACTGTTGCAGCAGGCTGTCACTGCCAGCCACAGCTGCTGGCAGCTGGGTGATGAGCTGGCATTGTGGCTGCTGCAGCAGCACGTTTTCGCTGCTGCAGCAACCGAATGCTCAGTCCATTGCCGTCCCCAGTTGCTGAAGGCGTGGCGATCGACGCCACGAGAAGCAACAGCTGCCAGTGGCCGACGTGGCCACCCCTGCACATCCCAGCAAGCATGCAGAGACGCTTCCCTTCGCGCGCATTATCGCGTTCAGGTTCAAAGGGTATTTCTCAGCACCCAACCAGAGCCGGAGCCACTGAGTTGGAGCACCCCTAGCGTGTTGGAGAGGTCAACGACCTTGCGGAGTACAGAAGGATACAGCGCTACGTGGTCCATTGGGTGCAGAAATAGCATCAATGCAAATGAAGGCATGATTCAGCCCAGCAGATGCTCAGAGGTGTTGTGCGAGAAGCCAGTGCAGCACAGATCACCAGTAGCTGCCGACTAGCCACAGACGCCTTGCAGCAGCCTCAGCGGGCCACAACCTACCTGGGTATAACGAGCTGACGAAGAGGCCCTTGGGCAAAGGTTGCAGGCTCCTGCAAGCACCAATAAGCATCAGGAACACTGTGCCGCAGTGCAGGAGGGCACACTGACGAAACTTGACGTTGATCGTGGGGAACGCACCTTGAGAGAAGAGAGTAGCTGCTGCGAGTGCGCCGGGGGTTGTGAATGTTGAGCCCGTCCGCTGAACACTTTGTAGCCTCCACGAAAGCGACAAGCGTTATGTTACTTCGCCTGTTGTGCTGCCAAACTGCCCATTGGCAGCGAAACCCACACATAGTTTCTGCATTTTGTTATCGGAATGCTATGAGAACTTTTGGGTGCCATACAGGCGATCCTCAAGCAACCAGGGCTTTCGCATCTACGGACCGGAGACGTTTTATCACCTAGAAGGACTGGTTTTGTGTGCTAAACTCTCAAATGATTTTGAGAAGCCAGCTCATGCACATATGCTCTGCTCACGACAGTCTGTTCTCACGGAGGTTTCGAAACGTAGCTATGGCTGTTGTACCACACGGCTGCTTCATGTAACAACGACTGTAGAACATATGATGAAACCTTCAACAAGAGGTGAGAACCACGGCGTTGCTGGGTAGGTTATGCTTGCTGCTGCTGCTGCTGCTGCTTGCTGCTGCTTGCTGCTACACAGTTCAGCAAGAGCTACCTCCGTGATTATGTCCTGCAAAGCGTTGCTGGCGGGTAATTGAGCTGCTGCTGCCTACTGTGGTGCTCTGCAGCTTGACACACTTTGTGGTGACACCTCAAGGCAGTGACCCCACCTAACCAGCAGCGATGCCAAAATCAAGCACTGCAAAGGTGCTGTCCACCATGCAGCTTTCAACAGGGCTACTGCAGACGCTAGACGTGTTACTTTCTGAGATGCGCAGCAGTGCCCGGCTTGGTGACCTGGAGCGGTTGCTGGAGCGGTTGCTGGTTACAAGCTGCCTGGCTGCTATAAGCCATGCATGTGGCCTTATCAGCACGCATTGTGAAGAGCAGGGGAAGCTGGAGGTACAGCAGACGACAGCAGCAGCACTGCTGGACTTAAGTAATGCTACTGCCGTCATGATCGCAGCGCCAAAAATGGAGGAGCCCACACGATGGCAGTTGGTGCGAGAGTGTGCTTGTGCAACAGGTGGGGGAGGGATGAGCTGCTAGTGGCAGATGCAGCTGTGGTGCACCCAACTTGCATTTTGCATCTGTGCATGCAACAGGGAGAAGCAGATACTGCTTGGAAGTGCTGCACACGCACAATCATCAAGGATCATGCAATCACCTCATGCTGCAGGAACAATGCTGCGGCCACAATGGAACCAAATAGCAGGTGGCGGTTGTACCGCTGCACATGTGACGTTGGTCAGTCCATGGCGTTGTTTGCATGCACCAAGCATGCTGCATGTCGGCATCAATGTGCTCCTGCAAGCAGGCAGAGGACGCGTGTGCAGTCACTGAGTTCCTTGTGCAGTTCAACGCTGCTGTTTGCTGAGCATGCCTGTAATGCCCTGCCTGCCTTGTTGCTTGTCTTTCTCAGGTGTGCTGGGTGCTGTTGCACAAGCCTGCGCGCATGTTGCGGCCGCAATATGCGCTTGGTCTGACCGCCATCACCGCAAACAGCAGCAGGAATCACAGCAGCAGCAACCGCTGCAGCAGCAGCAGATTCTGCCAGTTGTTCACAGCCTGCTGCAGGTGTGGTCAACGCTGGTGCAGAGCTGGCCTGGCAAGCCGTCACTGCTGCTGGTCAACGGGCACTTGGCGCCAACGCTCCCAGCTGTTATCAAGCTGGCATCTACACTGTTTGCTTGCGCCTGGCCGGATGACAAGACTAGCGGCGATCCCACCACCAGCAGCAGCAGCAGCAGGAGTGCGAGCATGGCGGCATGTCTACAACAGGTTGCAGCCAAACAAGCGCTGGAAACAGCTGCATCTTTTGCAGGGTACTTTGGGATGCAGGCGGTACGGGGCGTTTCATTCGCTAACGAAATGCAGCAGCGTCTGCTGCTGAGCGGTGTGGCGTGTGAAGAGCTGCTGCGAGTGCTGCTCACTGACATGGGCTTGCTGTGCCAGCAGCTGCATGTAGGGCTCAAGGGCCGGTCTCCATGGGCAATCAACGTCTCAAACAGCAGCAGCAGCAGTGGCAGCAGCAGCACTGCCGGCAGCAGAGCATCCAAGCAGCAGATGGTGCAGGTTCCACCGTATCACAAGCATCTGCTTGTTGCTCTTAACATTGGCTGTTCTGAGGAGCTGACTAGGTCACCCTTAACACCAATGGCCATTGACTTAATGGCACCACCGGTGCTGCTGCAGCTGCTGACCTAAAAAGGTTGCGCAAAACCATCCATCGAGCAGCAGCAGCAGCAGCGGGGTGAGCAGCAGCAAGCAGGGGATAGCCGAACCAGGCAGCAGCAATCCAGCAGCACAAGCAGTGCAGCTGCGGCGGCTGGCAGTTCCAGATCCTTTGATCCTGCCGCTGCTGCTGTGCTACATAGAGCTGCCGCTGTTGGCGCCAGGTCCGTTTTTGCATCCGCAGTTTGACGGTTGTGACTTGGCTCGTGTGGCTCTGCTGACATGCGTGGAGTGTGTGTCTACCTGGTACGTCTGCTGCTCGCCAGCCGGCCTTTCGCACTCGCTGAGCTTGTTCTGATGCATGCTGTGGAGCCCATCCTATGCCTGCTGGCACCTGCTGTAAGGCAGCAGCTGGGGCTTATGGCTGGCAAGAGAAAGCAGCAGCAGCAGCAGCAGAGAGAGCGGGAGCAGCAGCAGCAGGGGCAGCTGCGGCAGTTGGGCGTCGTAGACAAGGCAGAAGATGAGCGCGGTCTGATGATGTGGTGGAGTCAGCTGATGTACTCGATTGCAGAAGCATAACGTAAGCTGAAATTGGGAGATGTGTGACAGCTGTGTGACAAGCTGTGTGGCAAAGACAGGCTCTGCGACAAAGAAGCTGTGTGACAAAGGATGGCTTGTTTTATATGGTTCTATGTCGCCTTCTCATAAGCTGAAAGCGTGCTAGATTATGAGTGGAACTAGGAACACATGTGTTTGTTTGATCATCTGCTGTGCTTATAACCTGGTTGTCAGCAGCATGCTGTGCATGCGAGCAGATCTGGCAGCACCAGCATGGTAAGTAGATGTTGCGACTAGACATGTGGGGCGGTTTAAGCTCACTAGCGGCAGATAAGCTCTTCTTGTGATGCAGTTGCGTAACGCCAGCAACCTGCAGTCATTGCAAACCTGCAAGCTGCATCAATGCTTTTCTCCAGTACTGCCCCGTTTCACGTTGCGCTGTACCTCTTTGCGCATGCAGTGGCCTCAACTTTGGACCACAAGCTGCTGATCAGGCAGACAGGTGGCGCCATTCGACAGCAACCACTCACATGTACTACCACGCTGCAAGCAGCACTGCGCTGCTTTGCTGCAGAGGAGGGCTTGCCGCACATGACGCAGCACGACAAGCTGTGCAGCTATGTGGCAATGGCATACCTTGCTGAGCTTGGCGAAGCATCTAGGATGCCAGCTGCAGCAGCAGCTGACAAGCCAGTTGGC
The DNA here is from genome assembly GCA_902809745.2 of Tetradesmus lagerheimii. Lineage (NCBI taxonomy): Eukaryota > Viridiplantae > Chlorophyta > Chlorophyceae > Sphaeropleales > Scenedesmaceae > Tetradesmus > Tetradesmus lagerheimii. Next base: position 4,748 of record CADDIJ020003024.1, read on the forward strand.
TTTGCAGCTCAGCTGGCAGGGCTGTGTGCAGCGCTGCTTAAAGGTGTGAGCCGCACTGCGGACAGTGTATGGTGCGGCACACCCGCAGGCGCGCAAGCAGCAGCAGCAGTGCAAGACGCTGGTTCAACCACAGCTCTGTTCTGGACAAGGTCTATGGTGAAGCTTTCCGCAGTGATGAGCGTAACGCAGATGGTGCAGCATGTTGCTGAGATGGTTGCAGCTGAGCAGAAAGCCAAGGGGCAAGCTGTTGCTGGCCAATGGCTGTTTCTGCCGGCAAAGGCAGGTGAGGGCAGGCTGCTGACCACATGCCCTGTGAGCCTTTGACTGACAAACACGCAAGAGCGTCATTATGTCAGCACACCCTCCATCAGCAGGATGCACAACATACCTTTGTATATCGTTGCCTTGCCTGATCCTAAGCGATGCATCGCGTGGCATCGGCATTGATCAGCTGCTTCCTCTGCTCTCCCTCAGCAAACACTGGCAAGGCTCGCTCTGCGCGCTGGCCATACAATGTATCCATGGCAAGATCCAACAGACGTCGCACGCAGTTGCGCATCAGTAACGGTGTACAAACGGCTACCTGTCTGTTGTCATGCTGCCTGCTGCAGTCATGTTGCTGGGCAGGAGCTTGCCTCCAGCTGCCACTGCAGTACGGCAGACAGCAGACAGCCTCATGACTGGGCATCTTGTGGGTGTACGGGATGTGCTGCAGCGAGCTCAGCGAGCTGTGCTGTGGCTGGGAGCGCAGCTGCAGTTGGCAGAGCTGCCAGGAGATGCGGTTGAGCCAGCGGCCGATGGTTGTGCAGCAGCTGCTGCGGAAGCATCAGAGGCTGTTTCAAGGGCGCTGGAGGCAGCAGGGGGTGCTGCAGCTTTGCAGGCAGCAGCAGCAGCAGCGCAGGCTGGTTCAAGGGCTTTGGAGGCTGGTGCTGGGTCTGCAGCACTACTGGCAGGAGAAGCCGCGGCAGATGCAGGGGGTGCAGCACCTTTGCAGGCAGCAGCAGCAGCAGCGAGAGGCCCATTGCTGCAGCAACTGCTGAGGCAGCAGGCAGTGCTGCTGCTGAAACTGCAGCAAGCGTTGACAATGTGTGGCGAGGCTCCGACCACGGCAGCTGCACCAGCTTGTACAAGCTGATGATGCAGATGCAGGATCAGCAGACCAGCAGCAAGAGGACTCGGAGTGTCCTCAGGTGCCTCCTGCACTGGTGGAAGCAGCAGACAACCTTGCTGTTGATCTGCAGGCGTTTGGGGTCGCGGTTGCTGTGCAGTTGCCTGCAGCCACGCTGTGCTGCAACCCTGGCTGCGTCAACCTGCAGGGCGCCAGTGAGGCGGCGCTGCTGGGCCCTGGCAGCAGGTGCTCCGGCTGCAAGGTGGCGCGCTTCTGCAGCAAGGAGTGCAGCATGGCAGCATGGAAGGCGGGGCACAAAGCAGTCTGCAAGAGGCTCAAGGCAGATGCTGCAGCAGATGGTGCAGCGTGATCACCAGCAAGACTTCAAGTTGCAAGTTGCTGTAGCCGCAGGTGTCGCAGCACTGCCAGTGTGCAGGTGTTGCAGCACTCCTAGTAGGAGTCAAACGTCGGCAGGATTGAGGCTCTTTAGGCTGCCGTGGTGACCTGAAAGGACCTGGCGGGCTGTGCAGCACCTGGCTCCTGTGACGTCTATTGCACTGTGCCTGCCAGGCTGGCATGTCTCTGACCGTCAGAGGGCCTCTGTTGTTGAAGTCTGCTGCTGTATGTTCGATCTTTCAAATGCAAGGAAGTTCAATATACATTTGTATATCTCTTGCAAAGGACTGCTGTGGGAAGTCGCAACGAAACGCCGCGGCCTGTGTTGCGGAGAGTCCAAGGATGGGCTGACTCACGCCCGTTCACCTTCCACTGAAGGTCGGCGATCGCACTCGACTTCAATTGCACTTCAATTGTATATTTGACTTCGCCGTCACTCGCCTTCCACTGTCGTTGTTCCCTTTACTCGCTGCCAGCATCTAGTCGGCTGCTGCTGCTTTTGCTGCTGTCTTCGCAGCTATGCGATGAGCAGTCTCTAAACAGCCGTAGCAATGCACTTTCCTTCTATCGACACTCATGAGGGGGTGGCGGCACGCCTGAACCTAGGCAGATGGCAGGAGGACCTGACTGCCTGCGTGGACCAGCTGTGCTTCACTTCCAAGCTGCGGGACCTGATGCGGCACTTAGCCCGCATGGAAGATACCCTGAAGCGTCGTACGGCAGATGCTTGCTGTTGTTGCATATACCTGGATAGCAGCGGCTACAGCAGGGTCCTGCAGCAGCTGCTGACAGCTTACAGCCATGCCATGCGCCTTGTGAACACGCAGTTGGGAGATCAAGCAGCGTCAGATGCGCTGCTGCTGACGGCACGAGCAATCAAAGAAATTGGGGAGTCAGCAGAATACATGATCTCAACAGCATCCAATGACCAACCAGCACGGTTGTCACCTGTGTTGGCGAGTCAGGTATGAGGTTTGTACTACAAGTAGTACAGCATGTCAGTCACGTGTTACAAGTTTCCGGCTGCAGTTCACCTGAGTAGGCAAGAGAGCAACTGAAGCGTACCATACATGCAGTCCTGCTGTGTACCATTTGAGTGCCCTGCATGCTACTCATAACACAGATTATCATCATACTTGAATCAGCAGCACTGGATATACCTGATGCCTGCTGATATGCTGCTGCTGCTGGTGGTGTTGCCGCATTGCTTGTGGACCGCTTGTACGCTTGTTTTGCCCGCAGGGCTCTTGCCAGCCTTAGCTGAGAGCTGCACCTACATTGCAGCAGCAGTGCGCCTGGCGAGCAACGAGCATCGGCTGCCGTACATGATCCTGGCAACTGCGCTGCTATCACTGTGGAGGCGAGTCGTGCTGCAGTGGCCTGACAGCTCACAACAGCAGCAGCAGCAGCAGCCCCTTCTATGCAGCCAGCTGCAACCCACCCTGCAGCCAGCGATAGCGCTAGCAGCTGCCATCTTGAGCACTGCTGGCCCAGCAGCAACAGCAGCAGCAGCGGCAGCAGCGACGGCAGCTGCTGCCGTATCGGATACAATCCGCAGTCTTGCGGAATCAGGCAGCAGCCTGATGGATATGAAGACGTCACGCATGGAGTTGCTGCAGTATGCCGCACCAGTGGAAGCCACAGACTATGCAGTGCGTGCTGCTGACGTTATTGTTACTGCAATCTTGTCATGGCTGGACAGGCTTGAAGGCAGTAACGAGCAGCAGCAGCAGCGGCAGCTGGCACCCCTGCTGTCGCAAGATCTGCTGCTGGTGGTGGTATCACGGTTTGCCACGGAATGTGCGCAGCTCTACCACCTAACGGAGCTTCTCCGTGGGTATGTGATAGCAGCAGCAGCAGCAGCAGCAGTAGCAGCAGGAGGCGAGTCCAGCAGCAGCAGTATGTACAGGTGCCTCCCTACCATGAGCAGCTGCTGAGCTGCCTTGGGGTGGTCACCAGTGAACGGCTCTCACGATTGCTACCGCAGCGCAGCACGATGAGTTTGGATCATACACAGTCGATGAAGCTGTTGATCAGGCTGCTGCAAAAGGATCTGTCTCTGCCACCGCAGCAGCAGCAGCAGCTGCTGAAGTTGCCAGACGACCAAGTGGCGCCGCTGCTACTGTGCGGCTTAGAGGCGGCACTGCTAGCGCCAGGCCCCTGCAAGAACGTACCTGCACAGCTGCTCGCATCCGTGACAACCTTCTGCCTTTTGAGCGCCCTGCAGGCAGTGTCGGCTGTTATAGGCTTTGTTATAGATGCCGTAGCACGTCTGCAAGCAGGTTTGGCAGTGCAGGTGACAGAGCATTTTGCTGCGCCCATGCTGCAGCTGCTGGCACCTGCTGTACGGCAGGTACTGTGCTTGGCAGTGGGCAAGCAACAGCAGCAGCAGCAGCAGCAGCAAGCAGAGATGGGGTGCCAGGCAGATCTACACTCTAGAGCATCTGAGCTGTGGAGTCATCTGGTGTACTTTGTAGCAGCTGCTGCAGGTATGTGCTGTCAGAGGTGACTCGGCATTATCATGTTTGCCACTTCAGCAGCTTTAGGCATGTCACAGTGCTGTGTGCATACGCTGAGGCTGCGGTCCGATGTGCTTGACTTGATACATGCTCTGCTAGAGTGCAGCTGCTTTTCACATGTGTATGCTATACAGCAGGGCACAGCCAGATTATGGTCATACTACGTGGCACGTATCGCAGTGCATGTGCCACTATAAGGATGTACGCATCTGCAACTTGACCAGCTAACCCTGTCTTTCTGCTGCTGTTTGCCGCTGTTTCGCTGCGTTCATTGGCTGTGCCAGCAGCTGCATCACCAAGCGCTAGCTGTAGCAGCTTGGCAGCAGTCGTACGCCAGCAGCCACTGACCTGCGCTGTCACCCTGCAAGCAGCGCTGCGCCAAGTAGCTGCAAACATGAGCATGCCAGCAAATGAATTTAAGATGCAGATGGTGTGCGCATGCACAGGGCTGTGCGGCAGTCTGTTCTCAGGTGCTTTCACGGGTCCGGATGTCGTGACAGCAGCGCCAGGGGAGTCTGCAAGCATGTTCAACACACAGTTAGCAGGCTTATGTGCCACAGCCATCAAAGCAACCAGCGTGTGCGCCGCAATGATTTGGCCTGCTGATGGTGCCAGCGCTGCCGCCCGTGATAGCCAGAACGTTTAGGGCACTGATGCAGCAGCAGCAGCTGCAGCAGCTGTGGCTGCAGCTAGGCTGGCATGTGATGCAGCGCGCAATGCCGCTGCTGTTGCAGCTCAGCAGGGCGAGCCTGTGGCTGCTGTGTGGATCGCGCTGGTGGCACGAGCAGGTGCGCATGTTGGCAGGTTGCAAACGCTTGCACTTGTAAAATCTGCACACGCACCAGGTGGCAATGTGTTACACGACAAACTGCTTGCAGGATCTTTGATCATGTGCAGCAGCACGATATGTCATCATCAACCTGTTGCTGCAAGTGCACATTCGGCAGCTCTGTTACACCATAGATGAGCTGTATGGATGATACGTATATGTGTGAGATGCATCATGACTGGTTCTCAGTGCAGCACTCTAGCTCTTTGCGGCCATACGCTTGCGAGATTGCTTTGCTGTTATGATAACCACAATTCTCTTTGTGCTGACGCCTGCTGCAGCCGTGCTGCTGGGGACCTGCCTGCCTGGTGTGGCAGCGTGTGGGCAGCCTGCTGCTACTGGGTTGGACGCGCCTGGTGTGTCAGATGTATCAGTGCACAGCTACACGCAGCTGGCTGTGCAGGCACTGCAGTGGCTGGGAGAGCAGCTGACTGCTGCCACCCTGCCAGGAGATGCACCAGCCATGTCAGCAGCAGCAGCAGCAGCAGCACCTGCAGGCGCTATCAAGCAGCAGCTGCTGAGACAGCATGCGCAGCTGCTAGAACACGCCAAGAGTCTGGAGCAGCTGTGTTGTGTTCAGCAGCACGGCACAGCAACAGAACCGCATACAGCTGCAGTTGGCAAAGTTGCCGCCGGCTTGCGGGCGTTTGGGCTGGCGGTTGCTGTGCGGTTTCCTGCAGCCGCGCTGTGCTGCAACCCTGGCTGCGTCAACCTGCAGGGCGCCAGTGAGGCGGCGCTGCTGGGCCCTGGCAGCAGGTGCTCCGGCTGCAAGGTGGCGCGCTTCTGCAGCAAGGAGTGCAGCATGGCAGCATGGAAGGCAGGGCACAAGGCAGTCTGCAAGAGGCTCAAGGCAGCAGGCGCAGCAGATGGTGCAGCATGAACACCTGCCCCACTTGCTGCAGCTGCAGGTGTTGCAGCGCTGTAGGAGTCAAGCGTCAGCAGGAGCTTGTTAGACATTTATCAGTTACGCATTGGTGTTAAACCTACAAACAGGCTGGATGGATCACTCTACTTGTGATCTGGTGGCATTTGCCATTGGATGCCATGCTGAAAGAAACGTCTTGTGCGTGGAAACTTTGGACAGTACTTATGGGAGTGCCCAGCCATAGTGCTTGTCTCAGTGAATGTGTTATTTGGCGGTAGCCAGCCATTTGGGGCTGTATCATTGAAGGCTGGATGCCATGAAAGGCGCCAGCCATGCTTTGGAACTCCGAAGTGCGGATCTCAGGCTGGTGCCACTGCGTGCATGATGCATGGCTGTCGAATAGACAGCACTTAGGTTTGATTATTGCAGGTGTGCCGCTTTGCAAAAGTAATTGAAGTGCAGTGGTTTGTTTGCGAGGGTATACCGTAAGGTTGAGCAAGCTGGAGAAGTGCATGCACTGCGCAGTCAAGGACTTGCAGTAATGAGTTTGCAGGTGGTTAAAGGCTTGACGTCCCTGATAAGGTCAAGAAGCTCAGAAATAGTAGCCTTCTGCAGCACGATTCATCACGCTGCAATTGCAAGTCGCTGGCCATCATTGCAGTGGGCAGAGCAATCTGTGTTATACGTCACGTCATGTCGCACATGTGCGGCATGCCAGCCCCTTCTCTCGTTGTCTACTGGTTCACGTCTGATTGTACCCACGACGTATTGAATCAATGTCAATCGCCGATTGATCCTTGGCGTGCCCTGTCATTTAGCAGCACTTGTTGGAAAGCCCCTGCATCTGCTCTTCGCAGAGGCAGGATGAAGTGGGTGCACACACTCAACGAAAGGGTAGCGGGGTCGAAGGTAATGTTATGACCCTCGGCGTGTACACAGGCCAGCGCGTTCGCAGCAGACATTGATGTAGGGTTGCTGGGTGCTTTGCCAGGTCGGCAGCTACTTCCAGCTGAAGGCAAGGGGCAGCACATTCTCAACCGAGATAAGGGCTGGAGTTGTCACCTTCCTGACGGTGAGTGAGTGGCGTTGCAAGCGAAACATGCTTGATTTCGGAGATCATGTTTCGGATATGTCGAGGCACAGCCAAAGCTGTTGCCATGAGATTCAGTAGCTGTTTTGGTGCAAGCATACGGGAGATCGCGCGCATGTACGTGAAACCAACTGGTTTGCTCCATGTGCTGCATCGGCGCCCACGTGCACCTGCTTGGCTGCTGCCCTGCGCTGTCGCTCCTTCCGTTGCAGACAAGCTATATCTTGGCGGTGAACAGTGGCATTCTCAGCGACACCGGTGGTACTTGCACGGATGCAGACTGCACGGTAGGTCCCCTGCTGACCTGGCAACTGCAGCTCAGCACTTTGCTGCCAGGCAAGACAGGCACTAGTTCAGGGTGCCTGGATTGCTGTCAGTCAAGTCAAACCAGACGACGTCAAAACGTCAATCTGACACACGCAACGCGCTGTATGCCATGTTGGTCGCCCAGTACAGTCTGCACAGCTAGATCTGTACAGCCGGGCTTCGCCAGCACTGCAGCAAATTCGGATTCATAGCAGCGCTACAAGCTGCAGTTGCCTGCAGTGCTGTGCTACATGGTCCCCTTTGCATATAAGCACATATCTTTGGACGCCATCTGCTGCATGTTCCTGCATTTGTCCGCTGTGCATCTGTGTGCGTGTTGCTGCTGCAGGGCCCCAAGGCAGGCCAGCCAGGCTGCAGGTGGGCACGCATGCTGCTGCGCTTATTTGATTGACCAAATGCTGTGGGAAGCAGCAGCATGCGTACGTAATCATCTGTGCCCCGCACATGTTTTCAATGCGTGTGCTGAGCTGTGCGTGGTATTGTAGTCGTACTACAGTGTCGTTGATCGGCTAACACTCGGCTGTGATTCACATATTGCTGCTGCAGGTTCACTGATGCTGGCTTTCAGGCGTGCGTGGTGAGCAACCGCTGCGTTGTTATCGTCAAACATCGCCATGCTTCAGACCACAATGCTCAAAGTTGATGATTGCCTCGTAATGTTCCATAGAACACACCTGAGATTCATGCTGGCAGTGCTTTTTAGCTGCATCATGTCAGCTTCAAAGTATGCTACCAGCACTGCCATGTGTTGCTTCATACCGAACTGAACCTCTGGCTACCTTACGCTGCAGCGTGTATCTCGTGTTGCCCTGTTGCGGCCCTGGACTGCAGGGTCAAAATGTCTTCTGGTTGCTTGACTGACATATGTCCTGGCTGCTCTGCCCCTTCCTTGTCCTGTCCCTGCGCCACAGCAAGAGGTGCGGCGCAGCCTGATCAGCGCCACTGCCGCCACCAGCCTCATGGCATGCTTCCTTATGGGCGCGGTCGCAAACCTGCCACTGGCGGTCGCACCAGGCATGGGGTGAGTGCCTGTGTGGGTGTGGCCCCTGGCAGCTGCAGCTATATCCTCTACGCTTTGGTCGCTTGTACGGATGAATTGCAGCAGGCCTGGCCTCTGGCAGCTGCAGCTATATATGTTTGGGTTGCTTATACGGTTGCATTGCAGTAGCCTTTGGTGGCAGCACCAGGCATGCAATGAGCGCCAGCAGCTGTTATATAGCAATCTGGTGCCGCTTCACTGCAGTGGCACACAGACACGCTGCATTGTGTGCACGTAATAATGCTTCGATAAGCTGCTGTAGCCTGACTGTTTGGCTTGTGGCGGCTTGCTACTCAAGCTGCGCTTACACCTGCGTCTGCTGCTGTCGCAGCATCAACGGTACTATGCTGCTGTTGTTCTCGAGGGGCTGTGTGCATCCAGCACCTCTTGCTAACAACTGCTGCTGTCCCCTGTTGCGTGCCCCCCCCCCTGCAGCATCAACACGTACTTCACCTACTCATTGGTGGGCTTCTATGTCAGTGACAACACCTGAAGTTTTGCTTACTCCTGCATGTCTGCTGCTGCTGCTGCTGTTGTACTGCTGGTCTGCCCCCGTGCAGCATCAACGCGTACTTCACCTACTCAGTGGTTGGCTTCTACGGCACAGGCATGATCACCTACCAGCAGGCGCTGGCTGCGGTGTTCATCGAGGGCTGGATCTTCATTGCAATCTCACTCACAGGTGAGTGATAGTGTTGCATCTGCTGTGCGGCAATGTGTGGCAATGCGTGCACATATGCACTCTCAGCCACGTTATCTGGTCGCAGTGCAGTGCTGTATGACCACTGCGGTTTACCCTGCAAGACAGGCGTGCAGCGCTGCAACTTCCTATCAAGTTGGGTGGTGAGTTGCTGTTCCTCCTTTCATCACTTGCTGGCGCAACACCTCCACAGCGTACGACCCACCGCGTCTGCAACAGCACCTGCTGCTTCGCGAATGCTGACAGTCGTATTGACTGGCTGCTGCTGCTGTGCCACGTAGGTGTGCGAGGCCGCCTGGTGTCTCTGGTGCCTAAATCGATCATGCTTGCCACTGCGGGCGGCATTGGGCTGTTCCTGGCCTTCATCGGGCTGCAGAACAGCGAGGGCATTGGTCTCGTCACATACAACAGCGCAACGCTCGTCACGCTCGGTGAGGACGCCAGTGCCAGCGGCAGCTGTGTCAAGGAGCCCGCACCACAGCTGGGTGTCAATGCAACGCTGCAGCAGCCTGGGGATGGCCTACTATGTGTAGTGCAGCGGCTGGCGTAAGATGGCGTCCTTGACTGCTGTGCTCCACTGGGTGCTGGTTATGGTAGCGAGCTATATTTTTGGGTGCTGCTGATACTAGACTTCGCATGTGTCTGGTTCATGAGGCCACCTGTTGCCTCAACAAAAGAGGCATCCTGCAAACACGCACATGCTATGCAAGAGTAGCTGAAGATACCAGATGTAAAGGCGGCATGCTGCGAACACGCATATGCTGTGCAAGATGAAGGTGAAGATACAATACAAATCATTTGTACTGTTTTCCAGGTGGCTGCCCCACAGACGTACACCACGTATGCAGTGATGTAGATTTCAGCATAGGCACGGTTCACTGCACAGACCGTTGCCATGTTCTGCGCACTTTGCCTGCTGCAGGCGGCTGCCCCCGCGAGAACCGTATCTACCAGTACAGCGTTGCCGACCCCAGCCCGAGTGCAGTGTGCAAGATGAACCCTGACACAAACTTGATGATGGCAGAGCTTGGCCCACCCTCCTCAACCTTCATGTGCAAGGTACGAGTTGTCACTTTACGTTGTTACTTTGTATTACTTTGTGCTTTGATTATAGTCTGATGTAGCATGACAGGCTGCTGCAGCATTGCGGCAACATGATCCTGCAAGGGCTACCACAGCATATGCTCTGCATCATTCCTTGAGCAGCAGTTACCAGCCATGTGTGTCAGCGCCCCCATCCTTCAACGATAGTAACAGTATCAACATAAGTAATCACGCCTGTGCTTGGCTGCAGGGCAAGCGCATGCACCTGGCGACCATGTGGCTGGGCATCTGTGGCCTTGCGCTGATGGCGATGCTGATGCTGCGCCGCGTGAAGGGAGCCATTATGGTCGGTGAGTAGCATTGCGTCCTGGCTAGGAGCGCCTTTTAAGGCGCCAGCAGGTACCACATGCACAGAGTGCTTGCAGGACAGCATCACAAAGCCATGTCCAAGCACATGACGAGCAGCTGATAGTGAAGCCTGTTGCGTGAAAGGCACGGGCATGTTGGTGATGGTATAGTCACTAATGTAACGGGTGCGCCAGCAGACATCAGCAGCAGTCATTCTAGGCCAAACGGCAGGAGCAGGATCACTGCCTGTGCTTCGGCTGCAGTGCTCTATTGCTACAATGCTGGCACTTGCGCATCCTGCAGGCGTTGTGCGTCTGTGCTGCAACCCAACCAACTTGTGTGTGTCTTTCTGCGCCACCCTGCAGGCATCCTGTTTACCACCTTCATCTCCTGGATCCCCAACCACGGCGCATCATACCTGGGAGAAAGCTCACAAATTCCAGGTGGGGCATAGCACTGGCCATATGCTTGTTTGGCTCTCGGGCCTCTTCTCAGGCACGGTTCATGCCTGATTATCAAGACTCAGGCGAGTTCTTGTACGCGGGTACATCTTGAATTCTTCAGGCACTCGCAGGTATGCAAATGGTGCAAAAGTATCAAGTTGCGCGCATATGAACACAGCTTGGAGGAGTTTACCTTTGAGCAAACTCACAGATCCAGGTGGTGGGGTGCATGGGCCACATGCGTGTTGGTTCCTCACGCATGCAAATGTTGCACAAGCATCAACATGCGGAGTGTAGGATGTAGGCGCTCTGCATCGTGACGCTTGTGCAGGGTGACACAGCATACGCAAAGCTTGAAGACGAGTGGGCCTGCAGGCAGGTTCAACTTTGTTGCAGACATTGCAGAAGGTGCAAACACAGCACATGTACGCACCAGGGGAAAGCATGAACCGCAATCCCAGATGATCGTACAGGAACTAGAAGCAGTCGTTCCTACGATGCTCATGTGCTAAAGTGCTCAGTGCGCTGTGGTTCAATGCTTCGAGCGCTTTGAAGCTCTAACCACAGCGAACTGCGCACTGCAGCACATGAGACATCATAGGAATGACTGCGTCTAGTTCCTGTATGACAATCAGGGGCTGCGGTGTGGATACCAAGCCAAGGACCTTTTTCCCCACACAATATTTCCTATTTAAGAGGTCTTGCTCTATTTCTTCGCGGTTTTAATATATTATATCATAAAACCAGGATTATTACACACACGTCCGCATCGAGCAGAGGTTTAATGAGGCGCTATGCTGACTGCGCTGCTGCAGGTGGCGCTGACCGCTACGAGTTCTTCAAGCGGGTCGTGTCTGTGCCTGATGCGCGCAAGACAACGCTGGCCTGGAACTTTGATGCCTTCCACAAGTCGGAGCTCTGGGTGGCACTCATCACCTTCCTGTGAGTGTGCAGTGACATAAAAAGGGGCTTGCTGTGCCTTTGTTGACACACACGCACACCAGGCATGGGCCTGACATTGTCCTGCGAGTACTGCCTAGTTGCTTTCATGCTGGTGTGGCGCTCATTGCCTTCAGGTCACTTTTGCACTAGAACAGCACACGAGCTTGCTTGCAACCACCAGACGCCCCTGTGCGTCGAGTGTTGGATTTGAGCCATGCATACCCATATGTAATAACAGTAACATTGCGCTTTACCAACAGAAGCCTGTTACCCCAGTGCCTTCTTGCGGCGAAGTGCGTCCCATTTGATATCATCACATCGATTCAAAAGGCTTGACTGCACCGTTGTGTGCTGCTCTGTGTTGCATGCCCCCAGCTACCTGGACTTCCTGGATGCCACAGGTGGGCACAGCAGAAGCTGTGAACAGATGGAGGAGGGCCATGAGTACTAAAGATCAACACAATGTCAAAGTCAGCAACATCAGCACTGCTATGTATGATGTGCTGGTGGCAGCCGCTTCACCTGGTTGACGTAGGCAGCTGCTGTGTGAGGAATGAAGGCAGATAATGCGTTGGTCATGTGCGGCAGTCGCAGGGCACAGCAGGGCAGCATGTGCTACCCTCAAATGCAGGACCCTGCCAGCTGGTAGCACTGCTTGACCGCACCTCTTATGCTGTTGCTGTTGTTGACTTCTGCTCTGTCTGCTCTCGGCTTGCAGGCACGCTGTTCAGCATGGCGTCCATGCTCAACCATCGCATCCCTGGCTTCGTGGATGAGAAGACCAAGGCCTTCCCGCGCCAGGTCAGTTTGAAATGTGTTATAACAGTGTCACTGCATGCGTGATTGTGAGCCAGGTTCGTTTGGACTGCTCCTGTGTGATGTGGTGGCAAGAAACCTGCTTGCTCACCGCACTCTTGCTGGCAGATGTTGCCTTCAATCACGTCGAATAAATTCCAACGCACTTGCAGTCGCTGCTGAGGAATGTGTGCACCTCTTTCCTTCTGGCTGCAGCTGTTTGCGTTCTGCGTGGACGGCATTGCTATCGTCATTGGCTCTCTGCTGGGCTGCGCACCCCTCACCGTCTACATAGAGAGCGCGTCAGGTGCGCTGCTGACACAGCCCCGCAGCATACACTGTGCATAAAAGAACCTGAACCATTGCATGTTTACCTCTGCTTGTGGCGTGTCAGCTGTTGAGGATGCCGCCTGCACGGTGTACGTGTACATAAGCTTGGCAGTTTTGCAGTGAGCTATTCACAGTGTGGTGGCACATCATAGCAGCCGCATCTCAAGTCACACAGCAGTACGAGCTAGTACTGCTGACACGCTGCAAGCAAAGGTACAGCAGCCGCGTCTCAACTAGTATGACACGTTATGTTTCCTGCAAGCATTTTGGAGGTCGGGGCAGGGCATTGCTGCTGTTACACCATGGTTTGACCGGTGTGTTTGACCGTTGTGTTTGACTGGTGCGTTTGACCAGACGGTGTGACCACTGTGTTCGACCGGTGTGTTGTGACCACCTCCTGCAGGCATCCGCGAGGGTGGCCGCACGGGCATCACTGCGCTGGTGGTGGCTGCTGGCTTCTTTGTCAGCCTCTTCTTCACGCCACTCATCGCAAGCATCCCGCCCTTCGCCACGGGGCCCGCGCTCGTGCTGGTGAGGGGGGTGTTTGGGGGGGGCTGGTGCAGCAGGAACCGTTGGTGCAGCAGGCAATGGATGGCGTCAGCAGCAGCACGTGCACTGTTGCTTTGATTTGCTGCTGCAGAAGCAGCCAAAGTGCTCGTGCTGGTGGAGGGGGCTGACGGCGGCTGTGTGCTGTGCTGCTTCAGAGGTTTGGTGGTTGTTGTGTTTGAGCTGATGCAGCCCATGTTTAGGTGCTTTTGCACCCATATGTCCAGTTTGACAACCGATACAAGTATGCTTGCTGTGATTGTTGTTCTGAAAGGATGCGGCACACCTGCACATGCCCAACGCCGCCAATGGATCGAAGCATCTATCTTCAACTGGTGCCTGCTGCTCCTGCACACTAGTGCCCCTGAGCTGCACATGTCTTCTTCAATGTTGCTCCATCTTCAACTTTGCTGCTGTTGTCTGCCTGCTGCTGCCCAGGTTGGCGCCATGATGATGGAGAACCTTGTGGACATCGACTGGGCAGACGTCAGGGTGAGCAGCTTGGTGTGAATCCCCAGTGGATGCCAAGTAATAGCAGCTGTGCATGTGCTGTGAATTTGGTACAAGCATGCTCAGCGGGTTGCCAGGGTGAGCAGCAGCACTTGTTCAGGCACTTTGACTGCATGCTTCGTGCTGGGCTGCACTGCCTTTCACGTGTTGGAAGCAAAGCACGTCCATTCCTGCAAGTCTGACTGGCCCTGTTTTATATCATCTGCCAAACGGCTCTGCGCGTGCGGCTTTCTAGAACAGGAATCCCTCAAACGTGCTAGCCTTCTCTGCTCAACCATGAACTCGGCTGTTTCACCTGCTGCACTGCTCGTTATCATTTGTACTGCCTTGACGTCTGCGGGTCTGCAGCACGCCGTGCACTCCTTTCTTTACAACCAATTGCTGCTGCCCCTGCTGCCCCTGACTGTTGCTTGCTCAACCGCAGCATGCCGTTCCCGCCTTCATCACCATCGTGACCATGCCAATGTGCTACTCCATCGCGTACGGCGTCATCGCGGGCTGCTGCAGCTACATCGTGCTCTACCTTGGCAACTTCCTGCTGGACCTCATCGGGGTGGCGTTCGGCAACGATAACATGCAGAACGTGTTATATAACAACTGCCCTGACGCCTTCCAGGACAAGATGAAGGTGCCGGTGCCATTCAAGAGCCCCAGCGCAGTGCTGCAGGTGAGGCCAGCGTGACTGTATACATCTTGTACGTACGAGATCATACTGTGTTTTGTTGTTGGCTTCCATGTATACGGATCTGTTGCAACGTTGCATGTGTTGGCTGAGTGGTGAGCGTGCGCATGCCTGCTTGTGCGCCAGGCTGAGAAAGACGATACTGCTTGGATCAGCTGTTCAACGCATCTGGGGAGATGCATGTAAACCGCGAACTTGATTAGCTGTGACATCCCACAAGCCGGATGGCGCAACATGCGGTGCTTGTACTCCTGGCAGATGAAACAGCTTTCAACTCCAGCTGCAAAAGTCCTTTCCCCACCAAACGCTATTTGCTGCTGCCTTGGGATATGCGCTGACAAATAATAGCATGGCCTGCAGGCCATACACAGCTGTGCAGTGCCTCAAACCAGGATGCGCAACTTGCGCTGCACACAGCTTTGGCAAATCTGGAGGCAGCCTTGAACTCTAGCTGCAAGATGCCTCCCCACACCAACCGCCACGCGCTGCTGCCTGCCGTGCTTGTTGTGCTGCGCCTACACCAATCAACTTGCAAGGTGGCTTCCACACAAATTGACATGCGCTGCCTGTCTGCGTACCTTGCTTGTTTTGCTGCGCCTGCAGCACCACGTCAATCCCGAGCATGCTGCCCACCACGCTGCTACTGACGCCAAGGACTTGTTATATGATGGAAATGACGGCAAGCCGCAGATCGACGATGATGTGGGCCGCCTGCCAAGCAAGGGCGTTGACAGGCCAGGCGTTTGAACGCCGTTACATTGATACACCACACAAACGAAATAACTTGGGTGACATACTGGCAAAGGCCATATGAGGTTTGACAGGCGAGATGTGATGACTGTTAGACCATGGGCCAGGGTTCTGCTGTGGGATCGTTGTGCAGCGTTGTGTTGTGATCGGAGCGCTGTGGAGTTTGAAAAAGCACCACGACAGGTATGGTTTTGTGAAAAGTGCTCGCAGCTGCTTTTTTGGTGCAGCCATGTACCAGCGGAGCAGGGCTGCTTGATTAGCTGCAAGCGGTATTCAGGCTCTCCTGCTGTGAATGCCAGAATGTTGTGTGTATACTCTGTTCTTGCCTTACAATGTGTGCTGTGACAGGTCTGACAAATCAACATTGAATGCTGCTTGCTGCTCTTGCTTTTGCAACGTGTGCAAGTTTATCTACTAACAGCCTGGATTTTCATGACAGGCTCATCACATGTTGCACTTGGTTTTGGGGTCATAGCATTCCCACCTGGCCCCTGCACAGCTGTGGTGAAAGCCATGTCAGACGTTGTTTCTATACTCACTAGTTACCCCTTGTCACTGCGCTGTTACTGTTAACCTGTTGAACTAGTCTTGATGAGGTGTTCACTCTTGGCTGCTGTGCTGCCTGATGTTGCATCTCATGTTGACTGATGAGCACCGACTTTTGTACAGGTTTTGGGTACATGGGCATGGTACAGCTGTTGTGCTCCTGCATGGCGGTGTGTGTATGCTAAGGGTGGATGCTTCTGACATGAAACCTGTCCGGCGGGACGTTAAACACGTGGCGCAGTGGTGATGACGGACGAACAGTGGCCGAAAGGTTGCAGGTTCGATTCTGAGCCTAAGCAGTATGTCTCTGGACTCAGGGATACAGTCGGCGAAAGCCGAAGGAAGGATGCTGCTAATGTCCTCGCGACTCTCCGCAGGACTCCGTCGATTGCTGGCTATATACACACCGGCCCTGCTAGGTATGCAGTCCACCGTATGGGGTGATTCCCACATGCTGCCTAGGAAGGGGTGTAAGGGTCTGGGTGGTCTACCTTACACCGAAAATAGAGAGAATAATCAGTCTGCTTTCCGCCTCCCCAGTGGGTGAGGCGCGGTTGCCGATGCCGAAAGGTATGGCTTACAAGGATTGATTATTATTTATTGACATGAAACCTGACACAAGCGCACATACGGCAGGATTGTCACAACATGTTACAACTTATTACAACATAAGCATGCATGGCCATTGCAAGGCGTTCCAGCTCAAGGGCCACCACGTCAGTAAAACTGCAGCAGCGTTGAAGATGCGCATGTTCCTGCAGCGTATGTGCTCTCAGCACACCACGGCAATGTTGGTCAGGAAGAGGTCTCTGTGTGTATGCGCCGTTTTGTCCACTGTTGATGCGGCACCATCGGCGGCTGCTGCCCTGATAGTGACCAGCAGCAACCTAGCTGTCATGCTGCAGGTTACTAATGGTTGGGATGCATGTTTGAAATGCTTGGCTGTTCAACGGCATGCACAGCTGTTGGCCTGAGAACTGTGTGTAGTGCAGTGCAACGCGCTGTGGCAGTGCTTGCCTGGCAGGCAGCCTGCTGAGAACTGTGTGTACCACAGTGTCGTTGATCTGCGTGTGAGCATGCATGTGGACACCATAGGTTTGCAGCTGCTGCTCCTGTTTCGGTTGGGGTTTTGCTGGTAAAAGATACTTTGGTGATTGACTTCATGATTCACCAGCAGGAGGTGAGTCATCTCAGTGTGACGCTTGGGGGTCACACGGCAATCTAATGTAAACGGGAGTATGCTACTAGAAAGAGGGGCGCTGTTTCCACAGCACGTGCTTGCAGGATCCAGCCTCTACGCTGTTCAACAGCAGGCCTGCTGTCAGGCAGACGAGCAGTCTATTGTCATATGTCAACACCAGCAAAACCAGCTGCAGCGTGATTCTGACAGGAAACGTGCTTTGATCGCGATATTGTTTCGTAGTTTGAGCACATTTGGCAGTGCTTGTTGGCCTGCCGCACCTGTCGACAATTGCATTGAGCCAGCTGGCTGAGCTCACAGCGGCAGCATGAGGTGGATAGCTGCGTTGAACCAAAGGGTAGCGGGTTAAAGGGTATGTTCAAGCTATTGATTGCAACGGGAGAGCGTCAGGGTTGTAGTCGCTGATCTAGTAATGAGAGAGAGTAGTTACATGTGGGTCCAGTCACCATCTTAGATGGTATGAGCCACCCCAAATGAGCACAGAGTCAACACGTGACAAAAGGAGATGAGCGCTCGATGCAACACATTGACGCCATCAGATGAGCACAAGTTCTCTCCAGGATAAGCAAGCAATTATATCTGCGGTGTGTCAGAGACACACCCCACTCAGCCAGCAGCTTGTAATAGTAATAGTAATGCTGCGTGCTCTGCTAGGTGGGCCGCTACTTTGAACTCAATGAAAGGGGCAGCACGTTTTCTACCGAGATCAGGGCTGGCATCGTCACCTTCCTCACGGTGAGAGCGACATCAGCGGGAGGCCGACGTTCTGTGTGCCATAGGCCTGCTGTGGTCGACGAAGCACAGCTTGCAGTCTGTTCTGCATGCTAGACAGCAGTAAGTAGGTCAATAATGCGGTATCTTTGTACATCAGCATCCGCATGCTACTGCATGTGGAACCCGGGACTCACGTGCCCCGCTATCTCCGACCTGCTGCATGCCTGCTTGCAGACGAGCTACATTCTGGCAGTGAACAGTGGTATCCTCAGTGGCACAGGTGGTACTTGCAGCGATGCAAACTGCACGGTGAGCACAGCAGGCCTCTTGCAAGCAAGCGATCTGCAGATCTGCAGTGCAGCCTGACTCTCAGGCCTCAGGCCTAGACTGTCAGGTCCAGGCCTGGACCAGCAGGGGTACCTATAGGCAGGGCTGATATTGCACACGGCAAGCTGCAGTATAGCAATGCAAGCAATACAACGGATTTGAAATGCACGTGGCGGCATGGCAAAAGCTGCAGGCATGGCGCGATGGCAACTGCGGTGATGTAGCAGCGCGGTACATACACCACCTGTTGCATGAGGAGGTGCATTCCTTGCCTTGCTGCATGAGAAGAGGCAAACAGCAAATGTCTGACGTCCTCACGCATGTCCACTGACGGCACGTAATTCGTACCTTCGTGTGTTGCTGCTGCAGGGCCCCAAGGCCGGTCAGCCAGGCTGCAGCAGCACCAGCAGCAGCATGCTGCAACAGCACAGTCGCCCTGGCTTCTTTTCACTGAAAAGATACAGCATACAGCATCATTGGTGCACATGTCTCGTGCATGTTGGCCCGGCCGCGCTGTTGGCTGCAGTCCTGCTTGTGAAGCACATGGCATGCGTGATGGCATCTTTTGAGGCGGTCTGCCGTACTGTCATTCTGCTATTGCAGGTTTGAGGATGCGGGCTTTCAGGCGTGCATGGTGAGTGCAGCATGTGTCTGACGCAGCTACTTCATGTGATGGACCAGACGTGTGGCTTGCTTAGTTTTGTGTTGTCCGTACACCGCTTCATGTTTCTGCATTGATTGAAGACGTCTTGGGGTGACTGACATACATAACTTTGGATGGTGTGTCGCACACGACTCCTGCCCAGCAGCAAGAGGTGCGGCGCAACCTGATCGGCGCCACTGCCGCCACCAGCCTCATGGCATGCTTCCTCATGGGCGCGGTCGCAAACCTGCCACTGGCAGTCGCACCAGGCATGGGGTGAGCTTCAATGTTGAGCTTCAAGATTGGCATCGTGTTGCGGTCACCGCACAGCGTGAAGTTTTGAGCCGTTGCCAGTGCAGTTGTCATCCGCCTCTCATCTGGACCACTGGCAGTGCACACGCTGGCATGCAAGCATCCGGTGTGGCTATGTAGCTGCTTGCTTCTTAGGCAGCTGCCGTATGCCGCAGCGGCTGTTGTTCACGCACGGCTGTTGGTAACATACAGCGACAATGACAATGATTGTCATCCTCCTGACACCTGACACCTGACACCTGCTGCTGCTGCTGTTGCCTGCCCCCCCCCCCGTGCAGCATCAAAGCGTACTTCACCTACTCAGTGGTGGGCTTCTACGGCACAGGCATGATCACCCACCAGCAGGCGCTGGCTGCTGCCTTTGTGAATGGCTGGCTGTTCATCCTGCTGTCGGTCTCAGGTGCGCGTGGCCAGATACTATCTCTGACGGCACTTGTGCCTAATCAGCAGCACCTGAGGGACAGCGCTGGTGCTCTCATGGTGGTGGTTTTGGTTGTGCGCGGCACTTATTGCCTGAACAGCATTGCAGCTGCGTTGCAATCGCCTGAGAGACAGCTGTGCAGTGTGCTTTCAAGCAACCATGTCGGCAAACTGTAGCCATTATGTAACCTGTGCAGGTGTGCAAGGCCGGCTGGTGTCCCTTGTGCCTAAATCGATCATGCTTGCCACTGCGGGCGGCATCGGGCTGTTCCTGGCCTTCATCGGGCTGCAGAACAGCGAGGGCATCGGCCTCGTCACATACAAGAGCGCAACGCTCGTCACGCTCGGTGAGGGCACATGCTATGTGTAGGACAGCGGCTGCTGGCGGCCACTCGTCTTGCAGTTGAGCGTGCTGCATCTCCTGCTCACAGCAAATCATTAGGCAAATACGCACCAAGTACTACTGGCTGCATGATGCAGCTACGTATGGATTGCGGCATATGATCTATTCACTGGTACTGACTGCCATGTTCTGCGCACACTGCCTACTGTAGGCGGCTGCCCGCAGGAGAACCGCATCTACCAGTACAGCATTGCTGACCCAAGCCCAGCTGCAGTGTGCACGATGAACCCTGAGACAAATGTGATGATGGCTAACTTAGGCCCGCCTTCTACCAGCTTCATGTGCAAGGTCCGACCTGTTTCTGTTACGTTGTTACTTATGTTGTTACTATTTGGTTTCATCAGTGTAGGTGATGCAGCATGACAGGCTTGTGCAAGGTGACACATACACATACAGCTGTTGATCCTGAGCGGCGTGCAGCTGGGAGCAGGGCTGACTGCCGCATGTATGTCGCAGCTAGGTGACAGCTGCTGTTGCATGGGCCCATTGCCGCTGGTTCTGCTGGAAGCAAGGGCAATGCCTGCTGGTGCTACATGCTGATAGTGCATACGTCACAACGACATCAAGAGTTCTAGTATCAAGTCGTCACATGTTCAGCGCCGCCTTCACTTCCTTGCAGGGCAAGCGCATGCACCTTGCAACCATGTGGCTGGGCATCAGCGGCCTTGCCTTCATGGCCATGCTGCTGTCTCGCCACGTGAAGGGAGCCATCATGATCGGTGAGCAACAAAGTAACAGTGAGGATGCAATGCACCCTGTGTTGATAGTTCATATTGCCTCCAGCAGGTTGGCTACCTCGACTGTGTGGTTCAAAATTGAATGAAGCAGCGGCAGCCCTGC
The DNA here is from genome assembly GCA_902809745.2 of Tetradesmus lagerheimii. Lineage (NCBI taxonomy): Eukaryota > Viridiplantae > Chlorophyta > Chlorophyceae > Sphaeropleales > Scenedesmaceae > Tetradesmus > Tetradesmus lagerheimii. Next base: position 25,417 of record CADDIJ020003024.1, read on the forward strand.
AGGCCCAACTGCAATGTTGAAGATGCTGCGAGTCTAAACAGGTCCGCACAGGAAGGCCCAACCTAAGTTGGGTTGGGTCGGGCTCACGCAAAGCAGCATCATGTATGATAACAGCTTGTGGTATCGCGGGCAACTGATCTGCTGTTCGTGCGTTACCATGCAGGCATTCTGTTCACCACGTTCATCTCCTAGATCCCCAACCACGGCGCATCATACCTCGGAGAGGGCTCGCAGATCCCAGGTAGACCAGCAGCAGCAGCAGCAGCGCAGTGTGCAGGCTCTCAACGCTGGCAGCGTCCTGCTACAGCAAGATAGCCTGACCCGCGGTATGCTGTGGTGGCAGCAGGTTCAGCATGTTGCACTTCTCGGCACCATATGTTCTGTGGCCCAGAGACTGTTCAGCATGCAGACAAATCACGGCAGCACCGGCAGACGTTGCAGCTGCCTGGCCATCGAAGTAAAGGGTTGGCATGCTTTGCTGTTCACTACTAGTTGCTAACTAGTTGCTAGTTGCTAATTAAGTTGCTAACTTATCTGAACCTCTTGCTGTGTTGCTGCAGGTGGCGCTGAGCGCTACGCGTACTTCAGGAACGTGGTGTCCGTGCCTGATGTGCGCAAGGCGACCATGGTGCTGGACTTCAGCGCATTCAACAAGTCAGAGCTGTGGGTGGCGCTCATCACCTTCCTGTGAGTTCCATCACATTGGAGATGGATGCGAGAGAAGCCTGTGTGCCTGCCTGCCTGCCTGCCTGCCTGCCTGCCTGTTGCCTGCTGCTGCTGTCTGTCTGTCTGTCTGTCTGTCTGCTGTCTGCCTGCCTGCCTGCCTGCCTGCCTGTCTGTCTGTCTGTCTGTCTGTCTGTCTGTCTGTCTGTCTGTCTGTCTGTCTGTCTGTCTGTCTGTCTGTCTGTCTGTCTGTCTGTCTGTCTGTCTGTCTGTCTGTCTGTCTGTCTGTTGTTCTTCTGCAAGCACTGCCTCTGCTGTGCCATAACAATATTGCTGTGATGGGAGTCTATGGGAAGAGATGCACAGCCGGCTAGTTGTGCTGTGCTGGCCGGCGGTGCAGAGCTTGCTGTATGTTGACCAAGAGGCACCCAACTGACCTGCACTTTCCGTGTGTGCTGTCCTGCATTGCCTGCGTGCAGCTACCTGGACTTCCTAGATGCCACAGGTGCGCACAGCAGTATGCAAGCCGCTGCTGCGATAAAAAAAGTTGTGGACAGAGATGCTGCTCTGCTGCCAGAGTACAAGCTGTACAGCTGCCTGCATGAGCCACCGCAGTTGGAACAAGCAACACATCGTTCTAGCCAGCCAGTGCTTGGCTGACAGTTGCTGTGGAGAGCAGTTGCAGCAGCTGGTTCAACTTGAAATTCCGTCTGGCATCATGTACTATTGTTGTCTTAGGCGAAGCCTGAGCTGAGCTGTTGTGCTGCTGCGTCCGTTGCTGTTTGCCACGGCCTGCAGGCACGCTGTTCAGCATGGCGTCCATGCTCAACCACCGCATCCCTGGCTTCATAAACGACAAGACCAAGGCCTTCCCGCGCCAGGTCAGCACCTGGCAGTTCAAACACATTGTTACTTTGTTTCTACTAGTTCCAGGCTCACAACCTGGTATAATGCACAAACTGTTGCAAGCTGATGTTCAACGTCGTCGGACAACTACTGCACTGCAACATTGTAGCAAGCTGAGCTTGAGGTTTCGGAGCTAGTCAGCCGCACCCTGTTGACCCTTTCTGCAGGCTGTGCCAAGAACCCCCCTTTGTTGTCTGCTGTCTTTTGCTTCTGCACCTGGCTGCAGCTTTTTGCGTTCTGCGTGGACGGCATTGCCATCGTCATCGGCTCCCTGCTGGGCTGCGCACCACTCACCGTCTACATAGAGAGCGCCTCAGGTGGGATGATTCGCTCAGCAGCCCAGTGGCTGCTGTGAACATGAAGCAAATGGTGTTCCACCCCCTGCGTTGTGTGCTCTTGTTCTTTGAGTAGTGCCAGTTGTTCGAATTCAGTGTCTCCATTTGGCGGCACTGCTGCACACAGCATGTTTGGTGAGGCATAGCTGCTGTTACATTGGGGTTTGACCATTGTTGTTGACCATGTTTGACCAGTGGGTTTGACCGGTGTCCTGCAGGCATCCTCGAGGGTGGCCGCACGGGCATCACTGCGCTGGTGGTGGCTGCTGGCTTCTTTGTCAGCCTCTTCTTCACGCCACTCATCGCAAGCATCCCGCCCTTTGCCACGGGGCCCGCGCTCGTGCTGGTGAGGCGCTGAAAGCAGCAGCACATGCAACGCTCCTTTGGCTTATGGCTGCAGCAGGCACTGTGCTCGTGCTGATTGGGGGGGGTAGGGCAGCAGCACGAGCATTGCTGCGTGGACCTGCTGCTGCAGCAATTAATGGCTTACAGCTGCGGTCTTGGATGCTGGATGATTCGGCAGTGGGCATGCCATGCATGCCCAGCAGTAAGCGGCCACATGCCATGCATGCGTGCAGGCAGGCAATGTGCAACATCTGCTGGCAGAGTACGCTGTGCTCTTGCAGGAATGTAGTCATAATTCACAGTGTGGTTTGCGGCTGCTATCATGACATTCTTTTGGTAGATATCTCAAGATATTGCTGCCTGCTGCTGCCCAGGTTGGCGCGATGATGATGGAGAACGTTGTCGACATCGACTGGGCAGACGTCAGGGTGAGCAACTTAGGTGATGTAAATGAACACAAACCTCATTGAGACTTTACAAGTGACAGCAGCTGTGCATCCTCTGTAAGCTTGATGCAAGCATGCTCAGCGGGTCGTCAGGCTGGTCTTTTACCGCTTTGAGTATCCCCAGTATCGCTGTTCCTGTGTTTCAAAGCTCCTAGGAAGCCTCTTGCACATTCATTCCCTTTGTTGCTGCCGCTGCTGCCCGTGCTTGTTCTTTGCTGTGACTTCTGTCCGCAGCATGCCGTTCCCGCCTTCATCACCATCGTGACCATGCCAATGTGCTACTCCATCGCGTACGGCGTCATCGCGAGCTGCTGCAGCTACATCGTGCTCTACCTTGGCAACTTCCTGCTGGACCTCATTGGAGTGGCGCTGGGCAGGGACAGCATTCAAAATGTGTTATTCAACAACTGCCCAGATGCTCTGCAGGACAGGATCAAGATTCCTGCACCAATGATAAGCCCCAGCGCTGTACTGCAGGTGAGGGCAGCAGGCAGCGTGATGCCATTTTGATGCCTTGCTGTACTGCTGGCGTCTGCTTCTACAAGCAGTAGAACTAGCCCAGCACTCTGCTGTCTGCTACAGCATGCACGCTTGCCTGCCTGGGATGTGCTTGTAATATCTGCTTTGCAGAGTACTCATCTGAATGAGTTTGAGCACGTCCCTAACATCCGGCGCTCAGGCCTTTCTGCGCATTTGCTCTTGCTGCGTTTGCTCTTGCTGCAACTTGCTTATCTGCTGCACCTTCACCAACCCACCTGCAAAATGCCTTTTTCACACCAATTGTGCTGCCTGCCTTACTTGTTGCTTGTCTTGCTGCGCCTGCAGCACCACGTCAACCCCGAGCACGCTGCCCACCACGCTGCTGCTGACGCAAAAACTGTGGCCTATGACGGCAGCGATCATCATCATCATCATCATGTTACCCATTATGACGGCAGCGATGGAAGTGATGCTGCTGATGTGCAGCGTCTGCCCAGCAGGGGCAACGGCAGCAGCTAGCCTTGCCAAACGCAGATGATGTGCAGATTTATGGTTGATAGCTCACTGATTTTACCGTATGGCTTTGTGTGTGTGCTGGGCAGTGCTGCTTGAAAGTTAGATACAGGCAGTGTCAGGAGTGCCAGGTTGGCGCGGTTGCATGTGCTGATGCTGGGCCTGTAACAGCAAAACTGCAACCGCCCCAGCCTGGCACTCCTGAGGAGTTGTTCTCCTTAGCTGAATGCCAGTGGCTGTGAGCATGTGTGCAGTGATGGTGCTGCAGTAGATTGTGTTATGGCCCATGTACAGTGTACAGCTGCACCTCCAATGTGTCAAATGTTCTGGAGCAAATCATGTCTCACATGGGCCAGCTGCCGAGGCATGTGCAGCCAGCAATGACGGGGTTTCACGCAGGATTGTTGCACCAGTGCACAACCGGTGATTGATCAGTCATATATTACTATGTTGTTGCCGCCTGACCTGGTGTGTGAGTCATGCTCTTTAGGTCTGCTCAGTACCTTTGACGTGTTTTATTGTACGTTGACAGCAACAGACCAAGTGGTCCATGGCCATGGCCAGTTGCAGAATATCTTGTATCTCAATAGGGGCACTGCCACTGGCAGTACTACGGTGCTACCGTAGTACCAGTGGTAGCACCAGCTACATGTATGTTGGGTGTGGTGCTCCAGGAGCAGCAAGTTGCTGCACGTCTGTGGCATTCGTTGTATGTACCCTAGTGTTGTGAACATGCTTGGGGGGATCCTCAGGTGCCTGGTGTTCTGAACGGATGGCTTGCTGTATCGTACAGTGTGCTTGAAGCACACTGGACCGTAGCACTGAAAGGCTTGGCGTACGGCGGTCTCGATGTGAAAGCAGACGGTCTGCTATCACATCAAGGCAGCCTGCCCGGGGCTGCTACCCAACCAGGACAGGTGACTTGCGTGAATGCGTCACTCAGTGGGGGCCGCAAGTGCGCAGCTGCCAGCACCAGTGGTGATCGGGTTGCCAGCAGTGGCTTAACCAGGGGTGCCGGCTGACACAGCAGCAGTTGGGATTGCTGTGCTTCAGCTTGAAGTAAAGAATGTAGCGGTACTTGAAGTGTGATTCTACTAGATGGTACATCATTTAGTTTCACCGCGCACCATCGAGGTGTTTGTATATGAAGGCAGGCTTGCGTGCGTGGTATGTGTATCTGTTGGTGTATATTGTCCTGAAGCAGCTGCAGTGTCAAGTGTGCGTATACGTGTAGATTTGATGATGCAGTCACTGCAGGCTCCATTTGTTTTTGTGGCAGACCGCCGGTGGCAGGCTGCCAGGCTGGCAAAGGCCACTATCACATCAAGTTAGTTCAATGCGATGCTATCGCAGCCAACATATCTGAAATGACATGATGATGCTGGCTGGTCACTCACACATGATGATGGTAGAGTCAACAAGGAAATGTGTCGAAGCTTTGCAATCTGCCACATCAGGCACGATGCATCATATGGTGCCCTGGTGTACACCGCGCTCATTGTTCATCATCATCATGTTACCCATTAAGCCATAGCATCAACGCCATCGGCCCCGCGCCCCTCAGGAGCGGAAGAAAGAGGGAGCACTGCTCCATTGTGTTTGCAAATATTACGCACATCCCAAGCTTGGACAAGATACTCAGCAATGCTCCTAGATATCACTCGGCACACCCCCCTACTACCCCAAATATCATCAGAAACAAAACGCAACAACTTGGTGGATGCATCAGTCAACGACAACACATTGCGCAATTTTTCAGCGCCGCCAGCAACATCACGCAAAACAGACCGAATTTCATCAAGCATAGTATCCCTCTGAGCAGAAGTAGAGGGACAATCAAACATCAGATGTGACAAAGACTCAACACCCTGACCACAAGCAGGACATGCTGTGTTAGAATCAGCTCTGCTGCCACCATAACGACTGGTACGCTCATGCACACAAAGACAGCCCATTCGAACACGCATCAGCAACTCAATACCACGCGTTGGCGCACCAGAACACAAAAAGGGCCTAGCCCTTTTAAAACGCATGGCATCAGCATGTGTAGGGTGCACATGCGTGATGTAACGGCTCAAAGTAGAGTGCTGCAGTGATTCACAAACAATTGTGTCTGCATGCAGCTTCCTGACCTGACGGTTGATGTGATTCTTGCACGCATTAGCTCGATCAGCCGCCGCCTCAACATCCACACCATACTTGCAAAGCAAACTCTGCACATACTTATGCCAAGGTGTCACCGCAACAGCACCACTAGGGCGCTTCCACTCAGCTGAAAACACCTGATGTGGCAACCGACAGTTCTGCATACGCTGAACCCTAAAGTAATACTCCATCGCCCTCTGATGAAGCCACATGTGCAATGGCTTCACACCCCATTCAGCCAGAACAAGTGAAGTGCAAGGGCGCTCCTTGCCACAACGCATTGAGCACTTGATGATGTCAGTCTGCACTTTGTCAATCTGTTGCAGTTGCCTTGCAGTTGACGGAAACCAGACCTCGCTGCCATATTCAACAATCGGGCGAACGCATGTAAGCAGAATGATACGCTTTACTTCCACGCTGATGAGCCGGCTCTTCCAGACTGGCATGAGCCCACCCTTCACACGATGCACTTTTGCCAACATCTTCTCAAAGTGCGTATTCCAGTTGCAGGCATTGTTGAACCACAGGCCAAGGTAGCAGTACTCTGATACAACAGGCACAGGCACACCGTTCCAAACGATGCCAGAATCAGCCAACTGGCTGGGCTGTCTAGCTGGTGAGACATGCATGACAGCAGACTTCAAGCTATTCAGCTTGAACCGCCACTTACAACTGTATTCATAAACTGTTGCAGCCACAGCCTGAACCTCAGCCAGAGATCCGCACACAGCAACAAAGTCATCAGCCTGCATGGCTGCCACAACCTGACCAGCAGGTTCGTCACAAGGGCCCATAAGGGTGATTCCAGGGTGCTTTGCATGCACCTCATGCAGCAGATCATCAATGAAGTACAGGTACAGTGTGGGGGAAATAACATCGCCCTCATGCAAACCAAGGTCACATGTGAAGCTCTCAGTGACATGACCTTCGTGAGACACCACACGGCGTGCACCCTGATACAAGTTGTAGAGTACACGGAACATCTTTCCACGCACACCCTTGTCCCACAGCTTTTGAAAGAGCCCATCAAGCCACACTGTTGGGAAAGCCTTATAGGTGTCAACAAACAGCACATAAGAATCCTTCCCCTCAGCTTTCCTCCCACCCAACACCTCACTGAGCACACTCTGGTGGTCAGCACAGCTGCGCTTGGGACGAAAGCCGTTCTGGCTCTCGTGCAGCAACGGCGTTCCTGCTGCTGTAGCAGCAGTTACACGCTGCTGCTGCTGCTGCTGCTGTGCTGCTGACGTGCCTGCTGCTGCTGCTGTTGCGCCTGCTGCTGCTGACGTGCCTGCTGCTGCTGCTGTTGCGCCTGCTGTTGCTGCTGTTGCTGCTGCTGCTGTTGCGCCTGCTGTTGCTGCTGCTGCTGCTGCCGTTGCTGTGTCGTGCCCTCCGCCACTGACTTGCCTTCTGCAAACTTGATGAGGCGCTGGTTGAGAACGCTGGTGTAAAATTTGTAAAGCACGCTAAGCAGGGTGATACCACGGTAGTTGGTGGGGTCTGTCAGGTCACCCTTCTTGGGCATGTTCACAACTGTACCTGGCACCTGGTGCACCTGCTCAAGCTGCCACATCAGATTGCAGTACTGCAGTAACATATCTGCGGCCGTGCTGCCTCCATACTTGAGTAGCTCATTGACAATGCCCTCCTCAGCCGGGTTGCCGGCCTTGCCAGTGCGCAGCCTCTGCAGGCAGTCGGAAACTTCGGCGGCAGTGATGGGCAGGTCCAGCGGGGTGGCAGGGGAGTTAGCAGAGTCTTGCAAATACTGTTGCACATTGGCTGCAACACAAGACATGTGTGCAGCGTCAAACTGGGGGTTGGAGGAAGCAAATGCTGCATGGCTGCCAACGCGCTCATAATGACACTTGAAAGCATCAGCTTTCTCAGCTGGGGTAGATGCCACATGCCCAGATGGATGCTGCATGACGCTGTAAACTGCCTCGCTGACATGCTTAGGGCACAGACGACGCACAAGCTGCCACATGTCTTTCTCTCCAAGCAGGCTGTCATCATTCATGCGATTTGTGTATGCAGAAGTAATGGCATGCTGGCACTGCTCTTTGTACTGCTTCTCTGCTGCTTTGACCAGCTGTGTAGTAGCCTTCTGCTGCTGTTGTGTTCCGCGCTCATTGTTGTGTTGGCATTGCTGCTCTGCCAGTGGTGCACATGACGCAGCTATCACCATCATCATGTGGCCAGCCTGACGCAGTGTCCCGTAGGAAGCCGCCAAGTTTGCTAATCAAGGGTGTTTCAGTGCTTCAGTGACCAGCAGATGGTTTGTGAACACGGCAGACGGCTCTCCCTTGGTGGCTTGTTGACAGCAGGATTGATGCCGGATGTTGCAAATGCCGCACAGTGCACATGTTCCAATGCTATGGCATCATGCCATGATGTCATGCAACTGTGTTGAACATACTGCAGCCCTGCTGTGGGTACATGTGTTCGGACACTTTGTAAGATTTATCTGAGGAACATACTATGCGTATGCTGTGCATGTGGCCTGCATGCGCTTCGCACAAGAACGCTGGATGCAGCCACTTCCAACAGCTTGCATGCGTTTTATTCAAATGCTGCTTGCTGCTGCCAGCAGCGGCTGCACTTCTGCTGCATAGTGCCGGCAGTAGTGCTACTACTGCTGTGACTGTTTGGCGCCAATGCCACAGTGTGCAGCGTCTGGTGCATGTAGCATCATATGTAGCAGGCACGCAGGTCACATTGCAGCAGAAGTGCAGAAGCAGCAGCAAAGGGACCTCTCGCATGCAGCTGTCAATGCGGTTAGCTCAGCTGGCTGGCGCTGATTGCTGTGGCCTAGCATCAATGCTTGCCAGGTGAACAGCAGTCATGACCATGTTAATGCAAAACACAGGAGCTCTGGTGTGCTTGATTGTCTGTAAGGTCTGTCTGTGTTGCGCTGTGTTGTGCTTGCTGAACGTTGCGGTGCAGCCTATGGGGAGGGCCACCCTGCTCACCGAGCAGCAACACCTGGCATCATACACTTGTCTCTGTGGTGTCTGTATTGCTTTGTGCAGCTGCCGCCCCTTACAAGTGATCTGCATCTGGCACATCCAGATCCAGTGGGATCCAGCATGCTACAGGCCTGTACTGCCTCGCAGGCACTGCTGCTGTTGCTGCTGCAATGCCCAGCACTGGCAGCTAAGCTGCAGGTGCACGCACAGAGATTCAAGTGTGACTTAGCATGTTTGCAAGCTGCACTTCATCCGTTGGCCTAGTGCACAGCAGCAGCAGCAGCCGCATGTTGGCCAGGGGTGTGCCCGAATGGCGCAGCAAATGAACATGCAGCACCACACTAACAGTTGCAGACGCCATCTCGTATGTTCAGTAATCACGCTGCGCGCGTCTACGCTGCAGAGCGCCTTCCCAGGCGGCTGTTTCAGTCCCCTCGGACCACCTGTTACACCATGTCATCCTCTATACGAGCTACATACCCCACAGGTGGCGCGATGCATGACATCTTGAACACCTAAAAAGCCTTATTTTGCTACAAGCTACGCCTTCGCCTGTTTTTCTGTGTGGCCACTTTGCAAAGTCCGCAATCGCTTCACCTGTGCCTTTGCTGAGCTTACCAGCGGGCTTTCAGTCATTAGACAGCTCTATCAAGCCTATCAGTGCTTTTGATCATCCACCCAAGCGCCTGCCGAGTTCAAACATCAGCCAGCAAGTGCTCCTTTGTTGCATGCCTACAAATTCAAAGGAGTGTCAAAACGAGTCGCCAAAACGAGTCGCTCAAACACATCCAGCCGGCAAGCCCGGCAGCTGCTGGATTTAGCCTTGCCTCGGCATCCAGGGAGCTCGCCGAGTTCGTCTGGATGTATAGACATGAACCAGCAGCTGCAGCAGTTACGAGACGACGCTTTAACTTACTTGGTGCTTTGGGCGGCCTCAAAAGAGTACAGCCCAGTAAGTTTTGCTCTGGGCTTGCGTGGCAGGGGTTGGGTGATGGGCTTGCCAACGCTGTGTGCAGTTATCGGGCGTCATATGCTTGAACTCATATGAGCATTTTCTGCTGCAGGTTTTTTATTGTGTCAGCAGATGTTACCTAGCCATTGCTACCTGCCTTGCCCTCTGGGCCTGCTTGTCATGTCAACAATGGCGGGCCTGTTTATTTCATTGTGTTGAACCTGTGTGCCGCTCTTTCACTCGCCCCTGGTTGATGCAGGACATAGAGGCTGTATTGAAGCACTGGGCTGCCACTTTTGAGATACCAGAAACAGAGCTTCATAACCGCATCATGGCTGCTGCAGATGGCAAGCTGGCAAAACCACCTGTGAACGTAAGCAGCAGGCGACAGGCAATATCTGCATTGTTGCAGCAGCTAACGTTGCCAAAGGCCGCTGTCAGCAGTATCAGTGCAGCAGTCAAGCCCACACAGAGCTGTGCGTGCTGGCTAGATTCTGTGCTGATCTCGCAGCTTGCGATTGCTTTCAGTGTTGCGTGCAGTTGTTGTCAGCGCTTTGCAGCAACGTTCGTGCCGTGTTCAAGGCTTCTTTAAAGACCTACACAGTTCACTCACAAACACACTGCCTGCCACTCAGAATCTATGCTTGCCTGCCCTGTGTGCTGCTTGTTGTTGTGTCAACAGGGGGCTGGCGGCCGCAGCAGCGATGCAGCAGCAGGACAGCAGCAGCCCACGGGAACAGCACGATAACAGTTTGACCCATCTCCTTTTAGACAGTTTGACCATACGCCAGCAGCAGACAGCCTCGCAGCAAAGCAGCAGCAGCATGCTTGTGCAGCTCCATGCGCACCAGCAGCTGCCACTACAAGCAGCTCCCTGGCCAGCCCTATGCGCACCAGCGCTGGCGCAGATCCTCGCTGCTCGCAGATGGACCATTGGCAGGTGCTGAGACACAGCCAGCCATGTGCAGCAGCCGGTCGTGTGGCGGCAGTGACCCGTCATGTGTGGCATGCTCAAGAGGGGCTTTGTGTGGCAGCTGCAGCTGCAGCAGAGCTCTGTGGTGCATGCTGTACTGGGAACTTCCGCGTTGGCATGATGCTGAGCAATCAGCATTGCTTGCATGGTGCTGGAAGCATGCACACTGTGGTGTTGTAGGTGTTGCAGGGTGCTTGGCTGTTGCCCTGGTTCCAGCCTGGCAGCCGTGTTGATAAGTGAAGCTGCTGCTGTGTATTCTTTCATTGGAAGATGTGACTTGACACGCATAAACGCACTTGACCATATATTGTTACTTATCCAGCATGGTAGCTATAGCATCCACATGTTTTTGCTTACGCAGTTCCAGCCACTTGGGTTGGCTGTCGCTGGCTGCTCGTCTATGCAGTCTGGCACCATGCGTAGCTGTTTGGCAGCTGGCTGCCATGCATGTCAAAATTCTGCATGCATTACGTCTTTGCGGACACACAGTTGAGCTTAGCTGTTAGCTAGGACCTAACTTGTTCAAACAGCAGCAGCTGCCAGATCAACACGCCTAGGTGTTTGCATACAATCTGGTCAGCATGATTCTGCTGTGACGCCAGACAGCGTCATTTTGGGTGAGGCCATGTGTGCAGTTCTCTGCACCTTGCTGACGGACAACACCATGTTGAACATGCGTGTCCAGTCTCATGAGGAGATGATCAGCTGTGGTTTGGTCTTGCGAGATGCTTGCAGAGGTGCATGCCGGCTGCTGTGCAGTGTGCTAATACTTGCGCATGCGGCAGCCAAAGCTGTGTACTCTATGAGTTTGTATGTGCTGCCACGGCGTGTGGCACGTTGTGCCTATGCAAATAGAACAGGCATCCTCTGTAACCTCACAAGCTTCTTGATATGTTATGACCCCGGCATGCCACCATTAAACTTACTCACACTCATGGCTCACATGCCTGGCACGCATGCGTGCACAGCCTGTGCAGGCCTTGCAGTGCTCAACAATGAATTGGCACTTTGCCTTGCTAATGGCTACCAAAGGCAGCATGATGCTGCCGCAGCATCCAGCCTGAGGCTTGTCGAACAGCAACACACATCACAACATCATCATGATGAATCATTCACTCAGGTGTCACAATGAGCCTGCCGTTGCCTCGGAAACGGGCCCCCGGCGCATCGGAAGCGCACGGTGTGAACTACAAGACCATCATGGCGCAAGTTGCGCCCAGAACAGAGAGTGCTTGCACCACCTGCTAGGCCCACAAGGCTTGTGAAAAACGCATCACCACATCTGCAGCAACAGCTGTGGTTGCCGCAATGAAAGGGAGGCCATTAGATGAGAGTCCTGCGAGTCAAATGTAGTGCGTGCCCCACTTGGTCGCTACTGCGCTGCTGCTGTTCTCTCTGCCGCCACTGCGGCAGCTCAAGCCATCCTGGCGTCCCCCTGTATATGCCGTTGTGAAGCTGCTAGCCAGGCTCAAGCTAGGCGACAGCCTGCTACCACCACGTCGCATTGCCTGCGCTGAATAGGCCTCTCCGCTGCTGCCCAACCGCCCCTTGGAGGCCTTCAGCCGTCGCAGCATATCCTGCTGCTCCAGTACAATTGCAGTCACTGGCAGGCCGCTGCTGTCCTTGCTGCTTGCTCCGTCTGCACCTGCTGCTGCGTCCCTCACGGCTGCTGCTGCTGCAGCAGCCACAATGCCTGGCACTGCCACCCGTGGCAGCGCCGTGTTGCTGTTGCTGCAGCTGTTGTAGCCAGAGCTGTTGCAGCTGCTGAGGTCCAGCGAGTACTTCAGTGTATCGCTTACTTCTATCTGTGCTGCACTGACGCGCTCTTTGCACTGCTGCATGGCTATGGTGGCAGGTGAACCATCTGGCAGCCCTGCTACCCAGCTGTGCACATCTGTTGACACTGGAGCACTGATCTGCACCAGCGGGATGGCTTGGCTGCCGCTTGCTGTAGCGTTGGCACTGCTGTGGAGTGTTGAGCTGCTGCTGATCTGCACGTTGCTCTTGCTGGTTGCTGCACTAGATGACACTCCTGTTGCTGCGTTGCTGTAGTCAATCTCCTGCAAGGACATGAGGCCGTACGCTGAACTCATGCTGCTGGGTACCTCTGGCGAGCTCGCTACCTTTTTGTGCTGCTCTTGCTGCTGCTGCTGCGGTGGGTTGCCTGCAGCTGGAGTTGAGAACACACTGTCGCTTGCGGCTGCACTCAGGCGTGGTGGTGTTGTGCGGCCTGGCAGCACAGGCAGGCAGAGGCTTGCGCTGGACTCTGCCCCTGCCACAGCTGCTGGCACACCAGCAGCTGTGTGCTGTTGCTGCAGCTGCATGACAGAAGCCAGGTTGACATCCCCTTCTAACCATTCCTCCATGCTGTAGATTGGCACACTGCCTGTGGAGCGGCGGCTCGGCTGCCTTGATGCACGAACGCGGCCATTTGGTGAAACCTGGGGTGGGGACTGCAGGGGGCTGACGCAGGGGGACTTCTGCTGCTGCTGCTGCTGCTGCTGCTTGCGGTACACATCTTGCTGCTGCTTGCTTGAGAGCTGCTGGAAGCACTTGGGCTCTGCTGCTGCTGCCATGCCGTCTGCGCAGGACTCCCGCTTGGGCACCATTGAAACCACCACAGCTGCGCCTGCGGCGTCGCTACTTGCAACCAGGGAAGGCCTGCTGCTGTCACTTATGCAGTGGCTACTGCTGTCTGCTGGCTGCTGCTGTTTCTTGTGTGATGAGTCATCAGCAGCCGCATTGTGGCTGGCCTGGCTGCTGTTCTGCTGCGCAGCTGAGGTATCGAACCCGGCACTGCGTTGGGGTTGAGTGTGCGGGGTTGGCGGTGAGGCGGCACAGTGTGCAGTGGCTGGCACACCTTGGATGCCAGATGCTAAGGGACTGGCTGCTGCCACTGTAGCTGTGCTGCTGTGTGGTGACTTGCTTTTCTCGGCTGTTGCAAGGGGACTAGCTGTTGGTGCCAGCCTGAAGCTGCCTTCATAGCGGCTCCTGGGGCTGCTGACACACAAGGGCGACTGCTCACACACAGTTGCCAGGCCACTTGATGTGCTGCTGTTGACTGCTGTGCCTGATGCTGGCGGTGCTGTGGAGCTGTTTCCTTCAGAGCGCAGCTGCATGCTGCTGGCCTGCGATGCAGCTAAGCTAGAGGTGGGACTGGATCCTGGCTGCAGGCTGCTGGAGCGCGATGATCCTGCAAGCGAAACTGCTGCTGTTGCAGCTGCTGCTGCTGTTGCAGCTGCTGCTGCTGTGCTCCTGGGGCTGTCAAACGCATTGCTGCCTGATGCCATGGGGCTGTTGGCTTTGGAGCAGCTCTGGCTGCCTGCCTTAGAGAAGCCTGCAGAGCCTGGCAGCTGCAGCTGCACTGGCTTCTGCATGCCTGTTGCTGGAGTCGCTGCTGCTGTTGCTGCTGTTGCTGCTGCTGCTGTGCTGGCTGATGATGCTGTTCTAGACCACTGCTCTCCCATTCCTGCAAGCAGCACCTGCGGCTGCGCCTCTGGCACACCACGCGCCCACTCCAGGTACAGGCACAAGTGCAGGCGCACAAACGGCATGGCAAGGATCTCACTCACGGTTGGCCGCTGTGTGACATCCCTGGACAGCAGCTTGCCAACAAGCTCCTGCAAGTCGCTGCCGCAGGAGTCTGGCAGGGGGTCGTACTGGCCCATGGCAATCTTGTAGAAGATGACGGGCATCTTGTCTGACTCAAACGCCTTGCGCAGGCTGCACAGCTCGTACAGGATGCAGCCCAGCGCCCACACATCACTCTTCCTGCCGTATGGCTTGTTGTCAATCATCTCTGCAGCATGTCAAGCAGGGCAAAAGTGCACAGACATGTTGAGGGGGGAGTCTCATAAGACTCTTTGCACAAACTGTTTGTGCAAACACTGTACTGCACCAGCTGTGTCCTGCAAGTGCCGCTGGGTTGATGCACACATATAACAACGCACCAGCCCTTGTGGCTCACAGAGATGTGCACATGGCACACATCAGCTGTGCATGCTTGTCAACAGCAGGTCAACGCAGGTGGCTCTGCCATGGCTCGCCGCTGCTCACCTGGTGGCAGGTACTGTGGTGTGCCGACAACTGTGTTAGCCATGCTTCCATCTGCGCCTGCCACCTATGGAGCAGCAGGCACCAGGCATGCATTTGTGTAAGCGGCTGCGAACGCATCGTGCTTTACAGGAACACAAACTGTGCTGAGGATGTGGCACAGCCAAGCAAATCTCTGCATGAGCATGCGGCTGGAGGTGCGTCAACCAGCAGCAGCAGCACCATCACCAGCAGCAGATGTCAACTAACCTTTGCCACTCCAAAGTCACCCAGCTTGAGCAGCGGCATGTTTGCATAGTCCGCCTGTATGCTGCTGCTGCTCTGGCTGGTGCTTGCAGGAGTGGTCAACATGCAGTTGCCTGCTTTGAGGTCCCTGTGCAGCACCCCTGCCTCGTGCGTGTACTGCAGCGCCAGGCAGATCTGCACAAACAGGAACATGATGTGGTGCTCTGGCAGCAGCTGCCCAGCCCTGGCCTTCAGCAGCTTAGCAAGGTCTCCGGCTGTGCAGAGCTCCATGACTGTAGACAGGGATGCGTGAACGGCAGCAAACGGCACACATGGAAATCCATCGAGCACCATCATATGCTGCTGCTGCTGTTGCTGGCAACAACAGGTAGGCTGAAGGACACTGTCCTGGGTCTCAATTTGATGCATGTCAAAGCTGGGCCATGTGCTGCTGCATGCCATGCAGTGGCACTGCGCTTGCCAAGCGCCTATGCTGTTCCAATCAGTTGACTGGCCATACCGCGGGTCCTGAGACCAAACATACTGCTTTCCTGCAAGCACCTCTGGCTCACTGCTGCAGCTGTTCTGCGCATGCACGCACCTATGTTGATGTAGTTGTCGTCCATGAAGCAGTCGTGGAACTTGACTATGTTGGGGTGGTTCAGGCTAGCAAGCACCTGCACCTCAGCCAGCGTTGCTGCTTTTATCTTGCCTGCAGGACAAAGGGCATCATGAGCAAAGGGGAAAGGGCGATGTTAGGCTGAGGTATGGTGTACTAGACTGTTGTCTGATGGCCAGCAGGTGGCCTGTTGCATGGCTGCACCAGGCAAAGCAGCAAGTGTTAGCAAGGTAAGGTGCTGCATGCAGAACTCCTTACCTGACAGGTTTGATGTCTTTATCTCCTTCACCCCCACATCCTTGCGATCTGCTAGCCTACGTGCCACGCAAACCCTGCCAAAGGCCCCGGATCCAATCTCATTGAACACTCTGTATTCCCTGTACAGCATCTGGTGCTGCTTAGGGGTCACAAGGCACTTTGCGTCCTCTGGCACAGCAGCAGCGGAGCCTGGCTTGCGTGGAGAGAAGAACGATGGGGAGCGCAGCTGCGACAGGTATGGGCTTGACGAAGTGAAAGATTTCTCCATGAATCCCTGGTGTGTTTCGTCAGCTTGGCCCGCGTCCTGGACCCGATTGTTGTCTTCCTCTGCCTCTGTGCTGTTGCCATCATCAGCAGCTGCTTTCTCTGCTAGCAGCTGCCAGCTCGTCAACGTCCCGATACTTCTGACGCTCTGTAAATCCCCTCGTGTGTTCATCATTAACTCCATGTGCAACAGCAGGTTCGCATCGACGCTCAACGGGTTCCCGCCTATCCCCGCCTTCTGTGCTGCAATGAGGGTGATTGTTTCGAAAAGGTGCTGAATGCTCACTCAATGCTGAAATGAAAGAAATTGCAGGGTTGAGACGGGGTTCGACAAACACATGTAAAGGGTTTGGTGGTTGCAGTGTTATAACAACCTGGGGCAACTTCCCTGTAACAAGCAGACCAAGTACGCGTACTTCGTGACCAAAATGCATAGGGTCATACCACCACTTTCAGTTCGATCCACCAGGAGCATACACGGCAGATGAAAGCGACGTAGCTGAAACTGGTGCATCACAGTGCTGCCAAGTTTTCACATCATGCTGCTTGGGTGCTGCTATTACTTTAACATCACAGTGCCCGGCACTATGTGACACATGCTGCTGCTTCAGTAAAGTTTGACCAGCATCCCATTGGATACGATATGCGTGCCGCAAATCAGCTCTGGACTGTACACACAGTATATAGTGACTGCAGCTGTGGCAGTTCGGTCCAGCAGAACAGTGCATGCAAGCACGGACCAAGCCATGTCCTGCAACTCCCCTTGGAAAGCACACCCGTTCTGTGAGTGAGTGAGTGAGTGAGTGAGTGAGTGAGTGAGTGAGTGAGTGAGTGAGTGAGTGAGTGACTCCGCAAGGCTGCAGCGTTCCCGCTGCTGTGCACCTGACACACCTCTGAGTACAGAGGCGCAGTTGCCCGCGTAAATTAAGGAACGAGGGCGGGCATGCCGTTGCCGACTCCACACCCCCTACCCTCCCGCCAGGAGCCCTCGAGGGCACTGGGGGAGGATTCTCTGGCTGAAGTCAGGCAGCCTCAGCCAGTTCAAAACCAGTATTTGCGTTTTTTGTTGTGTTGGCGGTGGCTTGGAGCTGTGAAGGCTCTCTTCATGCGACTTTTCTTGGACTTGCTGTAGTTGACCCATCTCAGGTGCCCTAGCTGTTTGATGAGTGCCCCGCGTTGCCGCCAAATTTGCTCCAGTCCATGGATGGCGGTGCAGTGGAGGTCTGTAAGAAGTGTTTTCAAGGCTGGTCCACTAATGCCCAGAGCGGTCAGGCACCGTGTCTGTATAGATCACTCCTGTGACACCCAGCAGGATTGTTGCTTGGCGCACGGTTGGTGGGGCATTGACTGTGTCTGCATTAGAGGCGATAGCGGCGCGTAGGTCCGCCATGCAGGTGTCCCTCTCTTCAGGTTGGCTAACTTCTGGATCGGGAGGTTCTGCAATGCTGTCGCGGAGGTGCTGATGCTGCTTTGTTGCTTTGGCACTTTGTGTGGCTCTGTCTGTGTCTCTGCAGTACTTTACTTCCACTATGATGAAGTCGTTGTACTCCTCGTCGTACAGCAGGACATCCGGGACGCTCTGTTGATTTATCAGTGCGCGTTTCACTCGCTCGTGATAACCTTGCATGCCCGGGGCCTCGAAGTCGGCAGCTGTGAACTTACGACGTGTTGTCATTGGCTTGCCGTCGTGCGCAAGTTCCTCTGCATTGCATCTAGTGCGTAGCCCAACGTCCGACGCTATAAGTTCTCCACCCCGGCTGCCTTTCCTTATTGCTTTGACGATGGCTGCTCCTGCATCATTGTGTCGCAGGGTCACTGTTTGTGATAGTGCCTTGCAGAAACAAGCCACTAATTGCATGGTGTCCCCCGTCTTCCTGGCCGCACAGCAAGCAAAGGCTGCTGGTGTTGCCCGTTTTGTCCCATCTGCTGAACATTTTCTGGGTGGGTAGGTGGCCCCACCAGGCTTGATGGATAAGCTTCTTGGTCTGGTGGGCCAGCGAGGCGTTTGTGATGAACTTGTGGCTGGATTCATGATGCATTTCAGGGCACATCTGCATCCAGCTACGGAAGTATACGGATTCTTGGTTGGATTTGCCCAGCTCCCCCGTGTGAAGGGCGATTTCCGCCAGTGTTTCTCGCATGTTGCAACATGGCCAATTGGCCAGCGGTGTTGACGCGGTGGATCATTGCACTGACCGATTGCTG
Source organism: Tetradesmus lagerheimii (assembly GCA_902809745.2). Lineage (NCBI taxonomy): Eukaryota > Viridiplantae > Chlorophyta > Chlorophyceae > Sphaeropleales > Scenedesmaceae > Tetradesmus > Tetradesmus lagerheimii. Next base: position 43,765 of record CADDIJ020003024.1, read on the forward strand.
CACCATTACTCTATTGTGTTGGTTGCAAGTGTTTCTGTGTTGCTTTGCCCTTTCCTGTGTCTTGGCCTAACACGAGTGGTGTTTAGGGCATTGTCTGGCGATCTCGCCATCAAGGTATTTAATCCCTGCAGCATCCTTGCCGGATGCCTTTGGGATTCGCTCACAATGTTGTTGTAACAGTATATGTTCAACGGT